>JAUIMM010000065.1:23645000-23950000 GCA_031769625.1 Taudactylus pleione | reverse complement strand
ATATAGGGCACATGGACTTTGGGGATGTTATAGAAAAAGTGTACACTTTACATCAGCTAATGTTAATTTCCAAAGCTCAATGTGGTTAATAGGAAGATTTAACAAAAATATTTTCTTAATATAACTGTAATTTAGGATCTAACATACGTCTGCTAAGGTGGCATCAAACTTGCACATTTATTAAGTCATCCTCTTGTGGTCAAGTGAATCATGCAGTAGTTTTCCAAACCAACATACACTCAAGTGCATGCTCCAGGCACAAATCACACTACAGAACACAGGCAGGTATGCATATTTGCCTTACTTTGCATTCCGTAATTACACCATATGCATGCATATGATGTAAATAAAAAGTGGTTCTGTAACATTTCTGTTAAGTAATCTTTTATCCCCTGCATAAGGATTAGAGGCCAAGGAAGGGAGTAATTTCTATGTATATTACTGGAGAGTGTGGTAAGTTAGATGGGTGATACATAAGTGTGGTATGTCTTATGTAGTAAGGTGGGGTATGTTAGTGTCAGTTAACTGTCATTTTAGTTCTAAAAATGCAGTAACAACCTATATATCAAAATACTCACAATCTATAAACAAATACAGAAGTGTAGTTTGATGTAGTATCTACTCATATTTTTAGTTTAATATACAGTATCACTCTTTAACATGAACAGATCATTTTGAATAAAGCAGTTTCAATGTAAAAGCAGTTTCATTGTAAAAAGATGAATGTATTAAATTCTAGTATTTTCATTGATGTTGCACAATTGGAACTTCATTGTAAATTCTAAGTAACAACTACTCATACAAGTAGAATTAATAATGACTTTTTATATCTCCAGAGCTTCAGGTTTTTTTATCCTTTAAAGAATTGACCTCTGAATTAATACATTATGATAACAAATTAAGCAAGCTTTGAAAAAGGTTACCAAAATAA
Organism: Taudactylus pleione; assembly: GCA_031769625.1. NCBI lineage: Eukaryota > Metazoa > Chordata > Amphibia > Anura > Myobatrachidae > Taudactylus > Taudactylus pleione. Next base: position 23,949,069 of record JAUIMM010000065.1, on the reverse strand, counting down.
CACATTGCTAAAAGGACTTCACATAGCCATCTAGGCACACTGGTGAAACGAGTTAGAATGGACAGGATATATCGAAATACACACTTGTTAAAAAATGCAAAATAGAATTACTTCATTTAGACAAATACAATGAATTTGAATGAAATGAGAACATTACTAGCCAACTTTTTTAGGCATTCAGTACATTTCACCAAAATGTGAGAAAGAGAGATAGATAGATAGAGAAAGAGGGGAGACAGAGAAAAAATAGAGAGTACACTGTAACAGTTTTAACACATTCTAAAAATATTGCTAGACATGTAAATTGATGAAACCTAAAAATTGACAGTATTTTATAATAGCTTGAAGTTATCATTAGACTTCACAGATGATCTCAGAATGTATTTTTATTTATTTACTACCGACCTGCCCCGACTTTGCATGGGAGCAATTTAATTTTGCCAAAGCCCCCTGCATCTGATAGCAACCTACTCCATGTCACTACAGTCCTCTGCTTCTCACCACAACCCCCTGCTTCTCATTCCTTACCCGTGCATCTCACCAGTGTCACCACAACCCTCACAACTGCTGACCTGCAACTTACCTAAACATTATCAGCAGCATGTCCCCTGGGCTGGGGCACCTGTGCATATTTCCACAGCCTCCATGTGCACCCCTCCCTAGCTGCTGAACATGATGATGACCAATGTCCTCTTTGTACAATGTACCCTGTTTTCCCTGGACTTCCTGTTGAGCTTCCTCACCATGGTGCCTCTGTCCGAGAACAGCACTGACTTCCATGGGAGGTGCCTCCTGTTCACCAAGGGAGTGTGGCTGAGCAGGAACATCATGCTGGAGAGGCAACACTTCACAGTAGAGGAGTGGTGGCCTGAGTCTGCCTGCAGGTTCAGCGTAAGTGTGGACAATGGAATTCAATGGTTACTAAACATCGATGTTTTTGTTCAAATGGTAGTGTTTTTACCATTTGATGGTGGCATTAGTATGTTTGCCACCATCGAATGGAAATCATTTGATGGTATTCTGATGGTTGGGTTTTTTTATGAATGCCTGATAGCTATGCCTCCCCTGGCACCTTTCCTGGCTACTGTGTCTACATCAGGGGATCTTCATGGGTTTTCTGGAGGCTGTATATCACTCTCTCTATGCCCCAGATGTGACCCTGATCAGTCCCTGACATCCCCCCCTCTCTAGGCTGCTGCTAAGCAACAGGGCACATTGCTATCACTGATTAGCTCTCACTGTCTTAAAGAGCCAATCAAAGCACAGCCCTGGGCCCTACAACAGCATCAGTTAATAACTCAAACAGCACAACAGTCTGTGCCTTCACATAAAGGAATACATATTGTAGGTTCCAATTAGTCTTAAATATATTGGAATGATGGATATTCTTAGGTATCACTTTGTTCTCAGTAAAAGATGGCAGATTTTGCACCTCAGATATTTCAAAAAAGTCAAAATTCTGTATATACTGTATGTGATCAGTACTGGGAAGTTGCATCCCACCTAGTTAAGCAGAGCAGCACATTCACCTTCTTTCCTTGTGGATTCAAAGATGCCAAAACCTCTATCTATTTATTGCAAAATTCTATTGCAAAATGTATTGTATTATATATAATTAGTAATGTTGGAGTTGTGCACCTGTAACTCTTCTTCATGTGTTTATAACATTGGTCTCCACAGGTAGCACCTCCCATTATATAAATATATTCAGGGTGTGCAGTCTAGGGCCCCATTCTACATAGACTATTTAGTGTGCTCCTATGCACTACTGAAGGTATGAGGCGCCTTCAGTCTAGACTAGCACCCCTTCCCACCTGTTCCCTATTGGTTTTAAGCAGGGATCTGGCATTTTGACTGCACTTTAGTAAGAGGCACAATCTAGGTAAGTCCTAAAAAATTTTATACTGTAGTGCAGCTATGGGTTGATTTTTGGGGCGTGGGTCCCCTGGATTGCTTTGGTTGGGCTACTTCAGGGCATCGCATTATAAACACATTTTCCTTTCTTGCACTTCTAGCACCTTTATTGTTTGTTTAATATATATGTATTTTTTTTACATCTTTATTTTTCACCTCACTACATGCAGCAGTAGCTGCTCTTATCTATCTAACACCTTTTTACACTTCACCTTTCCTCATTGGAGTGATACCCTGGGGTGGCTCAGCTGGGCTTGTTTGGGGGGTGTCCTGCGCTCTGGATTTCAAAGCCAGTATTTTTAGAGACCTACCCCCAGAGGTTACCTGGGTTCAGTGGGTAGGCCCATAACCATGGCCATGATTATGCCAAAACCTCTATCTATTTATTGCAAAATTCTATTGCAAAATGTATTGTATTATATATAATTAGTAATCTTGGAGTTGTGCACCTGTAACTCTTCTTCTTGTGTTTGCAACTCCTGGGAGGTAACAGGGAGCTGGCTAGACAGATGTGGGCATGTTGCTGGTGTGTCGCTGACAATGACTGCATGTAAAGAAGCAGTAGCGTTGAAACAGGATGCCTTGTTCAGATAGAAAAATTGCACTCCATAGGGCTGGTGCAAGCTTCAATGGTGCAACTGATGGTGCAGTGATTGTGAGTCTAAAGATGCACCACAATGGATTAGCGCCACTGCAAGTATGCGTCTTAAGTTCAAAACTGGTCTTGGCATTAGCCCAAATAAGCAACTGCGGCCATGTCGGCATCCTCCTCTGAATCTGTTTTTACCAAATATCTCCCCTATTAGTTTTGATTCATCAATAACCCATAGTTCTTACTGATCTTCTTCATTATTGTACCCAATCTACACCACATAGCAGAATAAATGTAAGCCACCGTTATCTTAGCTAGTTATAAAATAAAAATTCTGAACAATGCAATGTAATGGTTATCATCATTCCATAGAATGTTGAATCAAAAGCAGTATTTGGAGGCTATATAAACTGAAATGGTCCCACTACATTATTAGAAGATGACTGGCCAATTATAGAACAAAACGAGCATATAATAATATCACCCCCATTTGGGTCCTGGTGTAGGTTTGGTCTGTCCCTCTGAGTCCAGAATGGTATTTAAATGCTCAAGGTCTCAGAAACCTGCAGTCTCCCTCATGTACAGCTTCCCAAAAAGCCACAGTCAACCAAACCTATACTAGGACCCATGCAGGGGTGATATTATTACATCATTGTTTTGTTTTATAAAATGTGAGTGCTTTGGATAAATAAATTGCCTTTATTTTATTCGGAAGGTGTTGCACTACTTTCCATCCATTTGTGTTCCCCAGACTCATTTGAGTCTTTTTAGAGCCTAATCGGGATGACAAATTGGTTATATCATGCAGTGTGTATGCATGATTTGCGCATTCCCGTGGTCGCATGTGATATCGTGCAATTGGCTGTGCTACACAGTCAATCACACAATATCGCATGTGAGGCTGTCCATGTTAATGAAGGACGGAACAGTGATTGTTTGGTCTTTCATTAAATCTTTTAAGTGTGTACCGGCAATCATGCGATGTCCATGGTGAAGACAAATCGCCCTGAACATCGGCACAATTTCCGATCGATTAGGGGGGGAGAGAGTGAATCAAATCCTGTTAAGAATTGAGGGACTTATATTTAAGTGGATGTATCCTCTGAACAGTGCAATGTATATAATGAAGATGGCTGTCTACTAGTAAGAAGATATAACTTGCCTGATTATGCCTACCAGCAATTTCCTAGTACTGGATGAATCATTTTTGGGTAAGTATCTTTTTAACTGCATAAACTTTCTTCCACCACTTGAGTTGCTTATTGTATACACTACAAGGGGTGACTGATTATTTATGCTTTCGTACATGTTACCTTGATTAGCACAGTTTTTTAGTAGTAGTACTGTATCTGCAAAAAATACTAAAATAAAATGATGTTGTTGTATTAGTATCTATGTGTGCAATGGCTCTCTATAACCAACAGTGTTTTCTATAAATATACATGCAAAAACACATATATACTGATGACTTTGGCTTTGAATAGACACTGAGGCTGTTTCTGTTGATAGCTTTCACTTTTTCTTGAGTCATCTATACGCAAGTCATTTTAAAGTACAGACTCAGTATCTCTGGGAGAAATAATTTGTTCAAAATGTGGAGTGTAACATTTATCAGTCACAAAAAATGTATACAAATCACATTATGTATTCAAGGGCTTTGAATAAAGAGATTTTTTCTTCTTGATAGAAAAACCATGCACAAGAGTAAATTGGAGCAATACAGAGGGTAATTGCTTGAGAGCATATTAGATTATATTACCAACTTTCACTTCAATAACAGGAAAATACCTATTGCAGCAAATGTTCTTTTTTTATTCCACAAACATAAACTCATTTTATGTGATGAGAAATGTAATTATCACTAGAGGATAAGGTATAAATGCTAAATCATTGATTATCTCTATAAAGCAATATTTCTATTTTAAGCATACTGTGCTTAACCTAATATCAGCCAAATACTGAATGCTTTTTGGCAAAGTATACTGTATGCACAGAATAATTATCTGGATAAATAGATTTTTTGTTTTGTTTGAAAAAAGGTTTGACTCTTTTGTTACCATTTAAGATGCAAATATTAAATTTCATCTTTAAGCTGCTGGTAGATGAGTAGAGGAAAATACATTTCTATGTGTTCTTATAGTAAACTGGTCCTCACCTTGTTTTCAACTTAAACTAGTCAGAAATTTTCCATTTTATGTTACTTTATACTCTATAAAAAAGTCTTTATTCTTCACAGTTTCTTCACAGATTCCCAAAGAAGTAAAATGTTGTCAGCCTACTCACTGTTAAGAATCTATTAGCATAATTATTCTATATATTATTGCATACAGACAATACATTTTTTTAATTACCATCTCCTAATTAACAATGGAATGATTTGTAAATCACTTGTATTTGTTTTACACTGTCTTTTGGTAAAAATAAATGGTATATTATATGTTGTAAAATATCTATTGGAAATGTAAGTGACTCTGGACAACACCAGGAGTCATCCAGAGGTTTCAAACTATATAATAACTGTTAAATTAATTTTACAGAAGGGTAAACATTAGTGCAGAGAAGCTGGCGAGTTTAACATGAAAAAATGCTTAAAAATAATTTGCAATATGTCATAAAAGTTTTTTTAATAAGTGTTAATACTTAATGTTACTTTAAGAAAAATATTCCTAAATAACAACAAATAATGTATCTTAAATAGATTGAGCAAAACGAATGACTCACCTTTGATCCCCGCTCATTAAAAATTATTTCAACATCTAAGATTTTGCCAAATTGCTGCAGGAGAAATAGATAAAGAAAATAAATATGATACCATATAAAAATAACTAATATACAACAGAATTTATACAAAAAAAAAAAAACAAAGTCACAGTCTGGAATGGTAAGAACGGGTTGAGCTTACTGATGCATATAATATTTTTTCCTATAATAAATGTATTGCAATAAAGGCTAATTTGGTAAATCTTTACTCACTCATTATGTTTCTTTTTAGAGATCTGATTGCAATGCTTAGGATTAGTGTAGATGGTATCTTGTAGTAAATAATAACATGGTGTCCCAATTTTCACCAGTTGTGTATACAGTATAACTGAAGTGCTTTTATCTGCATTCACTGAATATTTACTATTGTAAGCAATATTAACATATATGGTAAAGGTTTTCTCCTTACAAAATGAACACATGTAGAAAAATCAGAAAAGAGTTCCAGGTACATACAGGACTTCAGTGTGTAAGGAGGATACATTTACCACTGAGATCAATGAGCTCTATTCTAACCAGCACTCTAGCTATGCTCATCATGTTATAGATGTTGCTAAATGCACCACAGGAAAAGCACTCAAGTTGTATACAGTTCATATGAGTTGTTTAACTTATTATCAAGAGAAAACTATGATATGGAAGTACAATGCAAATATGCCGAGTGTCTAAATGTGTGCTTTTGAATCTGAAATAAAATCACACAAATGCACATTTTTCAGCAATATACAGTACATATTAGAATAACATTTTATCATAAGTTTTGATATCTATATGTGTTTCAACTGACTGCCCATTTATTAAGCAGACATACATTACAGTTATTTACCTCCTTCTATTACCCATTATAATATGAATTGCAATTGCAGCTGAACTCCAAGATAATTTTGTGTGTGTACAGATGTGTCCTTTCTGACTGCTGCTTCAGTCGTCCCAAAAAACCCCTCTCGGCGCACCAGGTTCCATGCGACTTGGCCATACCAAGTGCCTTTCTCGCTCAAAATGTGCATGTTATTTGCATAAATAAAACAACATTGCTTGCATAAACTGATCAATGGTGTGTGCAACAGTTGTACATATGTGTGCGATTGAGTCTGAATCTGTGTAAAAAGGGCTCTGATACTTCATCTTCAACTTTGTATGTGTGTAAAACCAATTTCTGCACAACTTTCTATGATAAAGAAAGTTATTTTTGCTTTGATCAATCAAAATTCCTGGCCTCTGCTCAGGATTCAGAGGTTTCATACCCTGGTTCCCTGAGACCAAGTGCTGGATTCAATGGTCTAGCTATTGTAAAAGTTGTATCAGAGTATTCTGACACCTGTATCATACATTATATATTTTGGACTGCAACAAACTGATACACATCAACATATTCATTCTAAAATGCAGTAAGTATTTTAGTTTGCAAAAATATTTTCATTCTTTGTTGTTACTCTGACAGCAAAACAATAGCTTGGAGGCCTTTTATTTGTACCAACCTTGGCAAACGACCTTATTACAAAAAGACATTATTTAGTCATCAGTGCTGTTAGTTTAGATGTGTTTCTTTTTAACAAACTAATTATTGTACCATCATTAGTCTAAATGACTCAGTGTTCTCAGCAGGATGTAATTCTAAATGATTTTTCACAGGACAATAGGTAAGTTAAGGTTAGATGCATAAGCAAAACTATAAATTTAGATTTTTTCCGTTTCCTTTTTTAGAGGGATATTTAAAAATGAAAACAGATTATTGTGTAAATATACTCTCAACATTTGGTAAGCATAAATATTAGAATTATGATTTAGTGTGTATATAAAGCGTTCCAATAATCCACTTAGCATATCAGCTTGTCACCAAATACACCCAAATAGAGATGAAAGTGAGCTGCACAGAGCGGTGTATCGTCCATTTCACTCAAGTGTTTGTATTAGTCGCAGGGCCGGCTCTTAGGGTGTTCAACCAGTGCGGTCAAACAGGGGCGCCAACCCGTAGAGCGCGCACCCCTCCCCAACATACCGATTTCAGCAGGACAGCAATGTCCCGCTGTTCCACCCGTGGGCTGCAGTGGCCCGCGGGTGGTCTGGTAGGGAGGTTGGGTACCCTAACAGCCACAGCTGTGAGGCGGTGCTGGAACCCCTGGAGAAACTGGATGATGCGCACATGCACGCGGCATCCATTCAGTGGCAGGAGAGGGCTGGGGGAAGACCAGCTAGTGAGGAAGTGCTGGGTTTGTCTCCAGCCTGACGTTATATGGGATTCGTGCCATGAGGGCATGCCCCCAAATAATGTCATTTAGGGGGCATGACCTATGGTAATTAGGACACACACCCTAAGCCGCACACGACTAAAGGGCGTCCATTACCCGGGCGGCACATGGTGCGGCTACCCCTGGAGCCGGCCCTGATTAGTTGTAATGTGATGCCACAAAACTGCATCATGAGACTGCAATGATTAATTTGATTTGTGACACTTGTATATCTGTAAACAAGTGAGTCTGAATCTTGTGAGTTTTGTGAAGCGGTTTAATCACACGTGACCTGGCTTGCTGAGAATGGCTGTTTGGTGCGACTACGGCAATAGTGTATGTAGACACATCTATAATATGATGTGAAATACAACTCTAAGGGTTTCACCCAGAGTTGGAAGTACTCATATAGCTCAAAAGAAGTGGACAAGAAGGAAATAGTTACAAATACATCAGTGTGTGCACCTGGTTTACTACAAGTCATCTTCAGTATGCGCTTTCATCTTCCCTGGACTAGGTGCGACAGTTATAACTCTGAACAGATGTATTTTAGTTTATGTTCAGGTCCACATAGCCTGCATTTGAGTGAACATGCCCATGTAGAACTTTGCCTATGTGGGAGTGCCCTATAGTAACCTAGTTTTTTTTCAATCATAGGCTAATTGTGATCAAAATGCATATGACTCTGCATTGCCTATAGTTGCATGCACCTGTTTTTTAGAGCATGCACAGAGCAAATGGCCACAAAATATGCTCTGCAAATGAGATTCACTGCAACTTTGCATAGAAATAAACCAGCACATGAAGGGTAATAAATACTGGCAGAGGCCATACTTCTATGCCCAATGATCATTTAGGATGACATAAAGTTGTAGAGCCATTATGGGGAAATAGACATAAAAATTATCAGGTACAGTAGATATAGCCGGTGTGGCAAGCTTGGCCATTAGAAAGTCATGTTTCTCATGTGAATATACAGTACAATAACTCACTATAATCTAAAAAAAATATTATTTTGTAGGCTAAAATTGTCTCATGTATGATACTTTAATCTACATCTAATAATCTAATACAAGCCATACTCACTGTCAAATGAAATGAATCCTCATTGTTTATTTGTTTTGATAAAATATAAAAGATATAGAATATAAAAAATAGCCATACATGTCTTAAAAATGTGAAGGTGTTTGCAAAGCCACCACAATTATTCTAAGCTTTACTGAATTTTGTTGAGGGCTATTGGAATTAAATCTAAAGTGTACATAGCTGGATTTTCTAGGACATCCACGAGATTTAATCTTGTACCTAATGAAATCTTCAAGAATTGATTTAGAAGTAGTTGTCAACCTTATGTGCATGTGTAAAATTCCATCAGTCAACTGCTATAATACATCACCTTGGCACCAACATGTTAGGAGCTGTTTATGAGACTGCTTCATGATGAATCTTGAAGCTGAATGATTATGGGGAATTCATTAATTTAGCACTGACACTTAGCATACTCATTAATGTAATAAGAAAGTAATATATTGGCTTCTAAAGTAGCAAGGCTTGTCTTTCTGGTGGCTTTTTTACATTCTTGGAATTGTGGCTCCCAAATAGTTAAGCAAGAAGTTGGCTACACCTAGCAAACTGTGTAAAATGTTTACAAATTCAAAGCTATAGACAAACTATCTTTACCTCTGGACTGTTTGTATGTCAATGTTAGTAATTGTTAACTGCATATCTACATTATCTTTATTAGATGCTACATAAAACATTGATTTGGAACCTTACCCCAAACATTTGTCTAAGATCTGGATCTCTAAATCTGAAGGGAATATTTGAAACATGGAGTCTCTTCGGCTGTGTTTTGTTTTCCGTGTTTTCAGAAGACTGTGTCTGTTGTTGGCCGTCAGTCTGTGCTGAGTCATCTGTTTGCTGAAAATGCAAAACAAAAATCATTTAAGATAACTAATATACTATACAGCAGTTCAACTATTTATCATAAATGTGCACAGTATATGTTATGGCCACAATTACTTGATATATCGCTAAAATGTACATTAAAGTATACAATTTGAGTTGAATTTCATAAGTTTGGCCATTATATTAATATAGAATGAAATTTGAATGTATGAAACAAAACAAAAAAAAATATTATCATTTATCATATAATCCTTGAAGCAAGATTAAATAAAATTAAGGATATCACGGTCTGGTGTATTATCTTCTATAGAAGTCCATGGAGTGCTGCCTGATTGACTGGTACTCCACAGTTTATAACTCTTTACTTGCCCAGGTGCCATCTGAGGTAATACAATACCTATGATATAGGTGAGGAGAACAGTGGCACTCTGAGGACAAAAAATGAGTAGACTTCACAGCAGTGGGTAGTTCAACATTTCAGTCAACCAAGACTTTTATCAAGAACCAAGAACTTGATAAAAGTCTTGGTTGACTGTAATTATGAACTAACCACTGCTGTGAAGTCTACTCTTTTTTTTTCTAAGTCCTCAGATTGCCGCTGTTCTCCTCATCTATATATGTATATACAGTATATATTATCCTTTCTTTACATGGTTCCACAAGGATTCCACAGTTCCTTACATAAACAATGGAGTTATTAAAAGTACAAAACAAAGCAGGACAAGGACATGGTTTATAAACATTGCTGCACTAGCGATCATAGCACTTAAGTAAGTAGGAGTGTGCCAGCAACCAAGTGTCAGGTGCTATTGTGGGGAGTTAGGAGTACTTGATAGTATAAGTAAGGGAAGGAGAAGCATGTGAGGGAAGAGGGACCTGCTCGTTAGAGCTTACATTCTAAAGGGAAGTGGCAGACAGATAGGGATGACACAGATGGGGTAGACATTGAGGAAGGAACATGGAGCAGTGGGTTAGGATGGGAGTTAGAAAGCTTTGATGAAGAACTAGGTCTTGAGAGCCTGTTTGAAGACTAGTACAGTACTAGTGAAGCATCTGATAGAGAGGGAGAGAGAATTCCAAAAGGTGGAGAGCAGCTCATGCAACATCTTGGAGATGGGAGTGGGATGAAGTAATCAATTGGCAGGAGAGGTGACATGCATTTTTGGAGCAAAGTGGGTGGGCAGTTGTGTGGAGAGTGATGAGGGCAGAGGTGTAAATGAGAGATGATTGTGTGAGGGCTTTATAAGTTAATGTGAGAAGCTTTTATTGGGTTTTGAAGGAGAGCAGGAGCCAGTGTAGGGGCTTGTAGAAGAGGGGAGGAAGATGTAGACTGTTTGGAGAGAAAAATAAGCTGAGCAGCATTATTTGAGCAAAGATTGGAGTCAAGAGAGAGGTGGAGGCCAGTTAGAAAGAGGTTACAGTAGTCCAATCTGGAGATGACCAGTGAGTAAATTTTAGTAGCATCCTCGGTGAGAAAGGTTCTGATCCTGGAAATATTTTTGAGATGGAAATGGCAGGACTACAAAAGGTAATGAATGTGTGGTTTGAGTAGAGGGAGCCACCAAGGAGCACACTTGCCCATAGCAACCAATCAGATTCTACTTAACTTTTATCTAACACCTTCTTGAAGATAAAATGTAAAATCTGATTGGTTGCTATGGGCAACATCTCCACTTCTAAAAACCAGCACTTTAGTAAATATACCCCAGAAAGAGAGAGAGAGCTAAGTTATTAACCATAAACATACATTTAAAATATAAACAATCCTAGTATTTGACATTGCTTTCAATTATGTTATAGCCTCATTTTTTCCATCTTTAAACTTGGCAAACATCCAGTTTTGAGATTAGATGCATTTTCCTGAGAAGCCTGATCAATCTCAAAAAGAGATTAGAAGCATTTGCATAAGTGCTAAATTACACAATTATAAAATTACACACAGTAACAAGTTTTACTATTGAGAGTCTGCCAGTTTTATACTGTATCTCTTCTGCTGTAACATTTGTATCCAATATAATGTAACTGATCTGATATAATTACAACACAAACTCATATTTTGCTTTTCAAAGTTTTTCTTTTTTATCAATCTTTTATCAACATTTACCAGCTTGCTATATGCTCAAAATTACAGTTTAAGACACTAATATAATACAAAGTATGATTTCATGGAACTTTATGATGATATATACAGTAATAGATATTATAACAACCACATTTCACAGGACAGCGGCTGGTTCTGCTATTGTAAGGACAGGCATTTACCTTAACTATGTATAATTAAAAGAAAAACAGTTTTGTAGGCTCTCAGGTGCCTAACATTTGTAAGATGAGAGGGAATAGGTTTTTATAATTATCCTGCTGCATTTTTTTACCCATAAATACACTTTCGTAGTTATGTGTGTGCAGAGTAACCCTTATACTGTATTTTGCCCTTACTTTCAGCATATACAGTATGTACTCAAACTGCAGGTTACATCCAATGGATCTGCATAGTTCTGTTTCATTTGTGTGAAGTTGTTGCGACTTTCCACAAAAGACCCTCACAAAACTTGAAAAAGAAGTGTGAGGTACATGACATCACAAAAGGTGTGAGGTACATGACATCATTAAAATGTAAAAAAAAGAATTAAACAAAGTTTCCACATCACTTATGACCCAACTAATATTTTTTTTTCTTATTTAAATTATCAATCAAAAACTTTTTATACTGTTAAGCTAAGGCTTCTGCTTGTCCCATGGATATTGGGTGATCAGAAAAATTATTTAAAATATATAAATGAATATACAGCACACTGAACTGCCAAAATCATGGGCTAGCAGTATGTAAAGGTAATGATAGGTGGAATCATCATACTGTGACATATTGAAAATGCTGAGACCTGCATCAGTTGTAATCTGAGTCAGTTTGAACACCGGCTAGGTTGTTTATGGCAAGGCAATGTGAATAATCAGAGTAAAATGCAGGGGCATTCAAGAGAGGAGGGGGCCCATGTTCAGTCTCAGTCTGGGACCTTCTCCTCTCTCACTAGGTCTGGCAGTGCACTGAGCTCAGCATCGCAGCAGTAGACTCTGGGCACTAATGGCAGGGCAGCCAATTTCCCGGTGTTTCCAGTACTGCTCATACCCAAAATGCTGCCATGGCAGCCATTTTCCAGGCAATTTTCACAACCCTGATACTGACTGCCAGCACTGACGTGGGACTCTGGTGTGGTAAGTATTAAAAATATGGGTGCAAGGTGTGTGGTGTGGGCCCCCCTGCACACCCTGCTCCCATTATAGATATGCCCCTAGTTAAATGGGGTATGATTATGGGTGCCAGATGGATGGGACATTACATTTCCGAAGCTGTGCTGGCATACACCATTCCTCAATCTATGGTGTCACGTGTGTACTGGGTATACCTCATGGAAGGCATAACCACCCACTGTGGACAGCACAGTTGCCGACCAAGAGTGCTTAATGATCATGGCCAGCGGCATCTGGCCAGAATTCTTTGTGGTAACAGACAAATAACAAATTACATCCACATTTAATGCAGGAGGTACAAGATGCATATCCAGAAGGTCAGTGCAGCATCCTTTAGCTTCCATGGGATATGGGAGCAGAAGTTCCCTTGTTAACACTACAACAGCAGACACAGTGCCTGACCTGGGCTCGTGGCATCATTAATTGGACCCTGGAGGACTGGCAACATGGGGCATGGTCTGATCAGTTATGGTTCCAGTTGTTTCAGACTGATGGTAGGGTTTGGGTGTGGCACAGACCCAATGAGGCCATGGAGCCCAGTTCACATAAAAGCACTGTGCAAGTTGGTGGTGATTCCTTAATGGTGTGAGGTGTGTTCACATGGCAAGGGTTTGGTCCGCTGGTCTGCCTGAATACATCATTGATCAGTAACAGCTACTAGGCAATGCTTGATGACCATTTATTTATTTATTAACAGTTTCTTATATAGCGCAGCATATTCCGTTGACCATTTGTATCTCTTCATGGACTTCATGTATCCCCACAATGATGACAATTTCCAAAAGGATAATGCATTGTGTTATTGGTCCCTAGTTGTCCAAAATTGGTCCAAGGAGCATCCTGGAGATTTCAGCTGAATGGTGTAGCCACTATGTTCACCAATTGAGCATTTATAGCATGCTGTGGAGAGGTCCATTCGCACCCAAGATCCTGGACCTACAAATATCAGGGAGCTATACAGATGGCATAGGTAAACATGTGTCCAGAGATCTTCTGTCCATTTGTGGAATAGATGCCACAGCAAGTTGATGCACTTTGCTTGGCTAGAGGGGCATATACACAATAATGCTTTTATCCCATAGCTTTTGGCACTTCAGTGTAGAAACCCAGGTAAAACTAAAATGTAAATTATAACATCAGGGCTTCCCTAAATGACAGGTTTTATACTAAGGACTGTGACAATCAAAATCAATCATATCTCCAATTAGAAAACTGCATTGAATGAAGATCTGCACTGTTCTAAAAATAGTATAAAGTACAGCTTATTTTGTATGCATTGTGACTGACTCTTGGACCCATCATGTACAGTGGTGGTATAAAGGACGCTACTGCTGATCCTGCAATCACCCTGCACCAGAGATTGTTTACCTGTCACTATGTAATCAGGCTGCCTTTTCTAAACTTCTCCTGCATCACTCTGAATTTTTCTGGTATTTATCTACTAATCACAAACTTACAGTCTAATGGAACTAGGGGTATGATACATGAGGCTAAGAGCTAACGTATATGTATGCCAAAGGAAACATGTTCTCCCAGCACTCAGCAAAGGAGAAGCAATGAGACTTGAATAATACATGATGTTAGAAATACAGAGATCTCTGTTCCTGGTTATGTATTTTCTATTACTGGCCTTTTAAATGTGGCAGGAATAATTGCCAAAAATCCACTGCTTAGCAAAGGGCATATCCAATTAGTGTGGCTAATTGTGTGCATTGACCAGTTCAATTAGCGGCCAATACCCTGTGTGTTAACTACCAGAGGGTGCACTTTTCCTTGCAGCCTCAGGAGCTGCGAGGAAAAGTCAGTGTAAAAATGCATATATTTGTACTTAACATGTGGTAAACCCATTAGATTCAGAATTTACGTGGAATCAGTGAGTAACCATGCACTACCAGAGGTTTTACCAAGTGGGGAAAATGCAAAATAATTGAATGGCTCCAGACATTAAACCCAAAGCTTTCTCCGCACAGTGAAACTCATAACTAATTGGAAATTACCCTTAGTCTATTTAACTCTTTCATACAAATATTTGTCATTCTACTCAAACAACCCATATAATAGAGGTTCCTACACTCTGCCATTACTGTCTAGGTTTAAGGGATATCCATAATTGAGTCCAGATGGTTAAATCAAAATGTCTGAAGTACTAAGGGCCTGATTCAGCTGGGGTCGCAGGTCTGCGTTCGCACGCACCCGGTCGATGCTTGCGTGCTGCGCATGCGTATGCACCACAGTGCGCATGTGTGAACCAGCCGATGCGATCACAAATGCGAATGCCATGATTGCAGACTTGTGATCCGTGCTGAATCAGGCCCTAATTACATCCACTGTCCTCAAGCATGGATATCCTTACAATGTGGACTTTAATAGTGGAGTTTGGGAAACTCTGCCATATATCATAGTCAAGGTTAGTCAGTTACCATAGAACACATATGAGGGCTATAAATAAATTGAATTTCCCAGAACAGAGTGCCACTAATTGTAGTACTACAACAGGCTGCAGCTGAGGGATGGCCCTGCTATCTACAGTACCTGCTCTAAGGGGTAAATTTACTAAAGTGAGAGTTTTTAGAAGTGGAGATGTTGCCCATAGCAACCAATCAGATGCTAGCTATTATCTTCTAGGAGGTGCTAGTTAAATGTTATGTAGAATCTGATTGGTTGCTGTAGGCAACATCTCC
Source organism: Taudactylus pleione (assembly GCA_031769625.1). Classification (NCBI taxonomy): domain Eukaryota; kingdom Metazoa; phylum Chordata; class Amphibia; order Anura; family Myobatrachidae; genus Taudactylus; species Taudactylus pleione. The sequence continues at coordinate 23,933,740 of JAUIMM010000065.1, read as the reverse complement.
ACTTCTGAAAACTCTCACTTTAGTAAATATATCCCCAAGTCTGTGTTATGGTGACTGGAAAGATTAAGAAGAGGGGAATCAGAGGAGGATCAATTTTTTAAGAGTGTTGAAAATCAATACATATTATTTACAGGATTTAAACAAATGTGGGGGTCTATTTACTAAGCAGTGTTAGGAGATAGAGTGAAAAGTGATAAGTCTGTGATAAGGTGCCAGCCAATCAGCTCCAAACTGTCATTTTTCAAACACAGCCTGTGAGATGACAGTTGGGAGCTGATTGGCTGGCACTTATCACAGACTTATCACTTTTCACTCTGTCTCCTAACACTGCTTAGTAACTAGACCCCATAATCTGTAAACTTCTGGACATACAGCCTTGAGAACAGCTGGAAAAATATACAGCATGTATAATGTTGTAAGGTGAACACAATAGATTGAATATTGCTCTACACAATACAAAGCACCTCGTACTTTGCTAACTATTACAAATAGAATGCCCTAGTAATATTTTTTCTGAAAAAATTAACAAAGCATTATTTAATCATATGGTCTAAGTTAATGGTTAGACTTTTTCTTTCCAAAGTGTCAAGTACTGCAGTGCACTAATAAAATACACTCTAATGTAACAAAATCTGCAGCCAAATAAAGATCACAGGTATTTACTGAACACCTATGGGAAGTGAAAGCCTATTTTGAAGTAACCTAAGAGCTTGCCTTATTTTTTTATTTTTTTATTCTGACTATTTGACTAGTTTGTGTGTGATTCAGAAAAAAATGAAAATGGGCTGGCTATCATCTGTAATTCAGAGATAAAAAAAATTAAAGAAAACAATAATGATAAGTATTAAAAATTAAAAAAAACAGAAGACGAACTTGTGTAAAAAAATATTTTTTGCTAAACCCTATACTGGCTTCTCTTGGCAACAGAAGGTATCAATGTGAGGTTTTACATTGGGTTATCTAAGTTTTATGAACTGGCATCTCACTTGTTGGTGTGATTCAACAATCCTCTGGCTGTGAATATTACCACTTATCATATTAAGAAATCTTACCAAGTTTCAGATTCTTCAGTGTATATTATGATTTTAATGATATAAAACAGAAGCCAGCACTTGCAATTATATAGGAGTAATGCAAAACACAAGGAGATATTTTGGGGGTGACTTACAATAAGCAAATGTACAGAGGCCTGGCACAGCTTTTGTGTTTTTTGCATGTTTTTAACACTTACATTTTCCCACAAAGATGACATATACAGTACACATGAACACATGAGGATATGCCCAGAATTTGTTTCACAGCATGAATACTCTTTTTTTTTCATATTTCCTTCAAGGACACATAGGGGGAGATCTATCAATAGGCAATTTTGTTTAGTAAATGAAACTGCCCAAGATTGGAATAAATAAATAAAATATATAATTGCCGAAATTGAATAATCTATTAAACATCAATTTCAAACCAGGTAATTTAGGGTTTTAATCTGCTGAGAAAAAATGCATTTTGTTTGAGTAGACAATAGTAGGAGCAGAAAGAGCACTGAATTAAATTGGCAATAGAAACAGACTGAGTAAAATTTAAATAATAGTGAGCAATGCACTCATGATGGCAGCTTATGATTGGCTGAGCAGGTACTGAACTCCAGTTCCATTTATAGCTATGGGCATCATTGAATGCTATGAGGCTGGAAGCAAAGCAAAACTACTACTGTGGAATTGTTTCAGCGTGACGTTGCCTACAGAACATGCTGGCTACTTGTAGTCCCACAAGTCTCAGAATTTTTAAGATCCAGTACAGTATGTCCAAGCAGTGAATCACTGCGTAGGCTTGCTTCACAATGTAAAAATCAATGATATTCGTTATAGTGAGAAGTGCTTAATTTTTTTTCAGGAAATAAAGTGGAGATTTACATGACAACTGCAAAATTGTTATGTTAGTCACAAAAAAATTGTTTAATTTGTCAAAAACAACCTTTGATAGCAATTCCTGCAGAGTAAACTTGAATTTCCAGTGAGAATCTTTGCAGTCTCCAAGGCTGAATCAAAGTATTGTACAGTATATGGCATGTAGTTGTGCCCAGTGGAAAGCAATAAATATTAATATTGTCAGACCAGGCACAGAAGTGGCACACATTCCCGTGGCCACTGTAAACCCCTGAGTTCTTCTACCTCAATATAAGCATCAACATAACAGTTTTTTTTTAAATGCTTGCTTTATTTTTATTATATAATGTATCTCTCTTGCATGTAATCTACCTAATCATAAAGAAGCCATCACTGCAGTCCCACTGGCCGGGGGTCTCGTTGCCACACCCTCCCCGGCAGCCTCTGCAGCAAGTGTATGGGCGGTCGGCTGACTGCCCATACACACAGCACGATGAGCAGATATATATGCAATTGGCTGTGCTGCACAGCCGACAGAATATGTCTGTGAACGACACCGTTCGTTCACAGACATATAGTCTGTACACACAGGCCGACGTACACACGATATAGCGGCCATTCATTTGAATGGCCGATATGTCAGCCAGTGTGTACCCAGCATTACACTCAATTACTTCAAATAAGTATGCATTTTAACAAACTGTTTAAATATATCTATGTAAAAAACTGTGGTATAAATGCATTTATTTTATACATATATTTAAAACAATAAACATACTTGCAATTGTTTATAAAGTTATAGATGTTATATATCTCTTGTATAGGTGTCTTTGCTGTCAATTAATTTTGAAGCAATTGAAGTGTAACATATCATTTGTCATTTTCATCAAAAAGGTCATGTCCACTTATTTTCTGCATGACTCTTTACAGATTTACTAGTGTTCTTTTGAGATTAACTTTCTAATTTAAAAACCCAGACAAACAAGTATTTATATTAGAATGTTATTGATGAGCAATGTCTGGGGAGCTATGGCTGTAGTACCAGCCAGTCATCGTGCATCCACTGTGACAAGAAAATCACTTACTCATAAGCATATAGAGTGTTCATGAAATTGCTTGGCTCGTGAAACTGCCTATTTTTTAATAATAAAAAAACACTGATATGATATATGTAACTTCACATATTTTACTATCACTATACTGCAAATTTAAACTTAATATTGCAATGGCTTTCAACATGTTTTGTCACTACTGTTTTGACATTACAATAGGAATTTGTATACTGTTATTGAAATCTAGTCATTGGTTAAATGCACACTGCAATTACAATCTGGCTATGGGGCCCATTTGTCAACGAGTTTTATCATACACAGTGAGTTTTACGAGTTTTAAAACGTGTTGCATATAATAAATGGTGCTCCAGCCAATCAGCTCCAGTGGCAAACGCAGGATTTCTAGAGGGGGGTTTCCAAATGCTTGAATTTAGAGTGAGTGTGGCCAGTCCATGAAGAGGGTAGAATTAGCACTTAACCAGCTTTAATATGCGTCATACAAAGTATATTGTGTTGCATAATTCCAGCATATACAGGACCAGCAATCACAGTAAGCCATTAAATGTGGCAGTAGGGCCATCCTGCCTGAGCTGAATATTTTTATTTTAGATTTGGGCACCATTTCAGAGTATTAGAGCAAGTCCGGGAGTCTGGGGGAGCAGCAGAAGAACCTAGCACTGCCCTGGACATATATGTACATATTGGGCTCTATAGCAGCACATCCCTAACAGTGAATGTTTTCCAGATCTCCTAGTTGGTGCACAGGTTATTTATTACTGACTGATACATGTTAAAACATCCACAGGTGGTACTAATGATTTCATTTGTGATACTGAGAAGAACATTCAGCACTAGTAAAATTCTATTACATTACTATTTCTATTGTGGGCTGGGGAGGGGGGTTTCCAGGTAGATGGAAACCCCCCCTGCATTTGCCTATGAGCTCCCAACTGTCATTTTTCAAACAGATGATAGTTAGGAGCTGATTGGCTGGATCACAATTATCATACGCAACATGTTTTAAAACTCGCTGTGTATGATAAAACTCATTGATAAATAAGGCCCTTTATCTGTTTATGATGCAAATTCTGTGGGTTGACTCACACATTAGCCTGCAGTCAGGAGCAACAAAATCTTGTAAATGCAATCCTCTATTTACTAACACAAGTGAATACAAGAGAGTCAGTGAAGTGCCCTCCATTGACCTCCCAAGCACAGGCACATGAACTGCTGTGCCACTGTGTGACAAACATGATTATGAGAAAACTAATGATAAAAAGAACAAAATGGAGGTGTAGTTACTGAGGACACTTTTAGATGGGAATCCAATTATCTATGATGTGCCACTGCAATTAGAGTAGCACAACATTGCTATTTTTTCTACACATCACTATGGGATGCAAAGCAAAACTGGTGATGTTGATGACCATGAGGTGCTTTCTCACCATCCTGATGTCACTCCATTACTTAGAATCTTAAACAAGTATACTAACCAGGTGAAAAAAGGTAATTAATTGATGAGTTTTGAGACTGAATAATTGTCTGAAATCAATATTACACAGATATGTCCACTTGCATCTTTGCTGCTTGCGTGGCAAATCGTGACATGTATGGCACTTGTGCATGCCGCGAGCGGGTACGCATGCTGCATTTGCACCCGTGATCCATAGGATTGCATGGTGTAACTGCAGTGCGCGGCATAGCATACCGTGGCACATGCAGCTTTGGTAAATTGCATAGCGCGATGCGTGTGCACGTATGCAGCGTAAGTGCCAGAGATGCAAGAAGACACATCTGTAGTTGAACCATTTTGCTGCCACCCATATGTGATTCAGAAGGATCCATGTATTTCCACTATGGTGACAGCCAAGGTCAGAGGAGTGTTTGCTGTCATCTGTGCTGTTACTGCTTTGCCACAATAACAGTAAAACACCCCTGACAGACAAAGTTGTGGCAATATGTTGCAATTTGTGGGTCATTGGGAAAGGAATCACATAATTTTTTCTAAGCACCCTCCCTATAGGCCTGAAAATCTTGGTATTATGCCGTGAGAGGGAGGGGCCTAATGACATGGTGCCTGGTACCTGCAGCTGCTGCATTGGGGCATATAGGGTGGAATAAAACAGCCTCTGAAATAAGGCCACTAGTAAGTTAGTATTCAAGTGTTCATAAACAGTCTTCGTAGTGAGAAGTAATGCTAAAACAATCTAACAAAATTATCTTCTGGTGTATGTTCTGTTTATATAGGGGTCATCTCAAAAAACCATACAATGAATATCTAACATGTTTTTCTATCTATCTATCTATCTATCTATCTATCTATCTATCTATCTATCTATCTATCTAACATCTATGTGTGAATATATAATGTACCCTACTGCCTGTAAAAATCCTGAGTTTGCCACTAAATGGGCTTAAAATGGAGCTGGCAATGAGGTAAATTTATGCTTAAGTTTGCATATCCGAGACCCTGAGAGGTTTATTTATTTAGAAACCGATGCTTCTGATTGATTTATGAGTGATATTTAAAAGGGCAATGATGTTACTAGCAAAACATGGCTAGTAAAAGCATTGCCATTTTAAATATTGGGCATATACACAATTGGAATTTGCTGGGTTTTAGAACCCAATGCTTAGTAAATGAACCTCTTAGACAGGTAAATCTTCTTCTGTAATGAGGTGTATGTGTGCGGTGCTGCTGCCCAATGAACAGGGCTCTGGGGTGGCATCATTTCTGCCAAATGGCACCTGTATGTGGCTTACATGGTGCCTGGAATAGTACCCTGCAGCCTGTAGAGCTGCTTGGAGTATCCTAAGGATGTTCCAACTAGTGCTCTTCCTCCTGGTGCCATTCAGTGAATCTATACAATATGTCTCTGGGGATACACTATTGCATTGCTTGTATACTTTTAGAAAAAAAGCACAGAGAGATTCCAAATGAAACCTAGCTCACTATTTTGAATAGCCACATGTACTTTCAATTATCTTATCCAGTAGGTTCACTTGACATGCCAATGAACTTTCATCACACCCATAGTTAATCACTGCCTACATTTTTGCTAACCAGATAAGATTTCCAATTAAACATTTCAAAACTTAGAGTGGTCAGTGGTAAATAGATACAATATAGATGCCTATACATAGATGCGCAAAACTTATGATAAACTAAAATTCATGATAAGATATCACAATATCATAGAATGCGCAGTTTATACTCATATATAGTTAACACAGAATAACAAGATGCTGGTTCTTTTTATTTTGTGTCAAGTTGTAACAAAGTAACCTAAACTCTGTACCTGTAAATTGTAACATCAATGGCTATAATGTGACAGTTTAAATGAGAAACATTTTAACTTTCCCTGCACAATACAAATATATGAATTACCTGCAATGAGTACTGTATTTGTAGGGCATAACTGGATAGTTCTGGAAGTCTCTGTAAGAAAAGATGCAAACAAACTATTTCCATGTGTGGGATAAAAGGTTATTTTTCCACACTAAGAATTCTCAAGTCAGATTCCGTCACTTTTAGGGTCTAATTTGCCTGAATGTGTCTTGTGTGTCTGTCCGGTCATCTTATATTTATCCATAGATGGTAGATTGTTCTCAATTTATAGAAAAGCCTAATGAGTCTTGTTTGGAAGAACTGAATTAATGTGTATGATTCTATTTGTTGTTTACTTCAAACAAAACTATTTACCACATTTTATCTATTTTAAAAGGCTATGGGGATTACAATTAGGTCTGATAACGGTGGTAAAAAAGGGAGGTAGCCTCTGGATTTATTGCCTGAGGCTATTCAATTAGCCCCTCTTTTTCACCCAAGCCCCTTTTTAATGGCCATCAAAAAGGGGTGTCAAGTGCAGTTGACAGCCGTTATCTCAGGAGACACGAAAATAAATCTCCGATAAGTGGGGCTAATTGAAAACGGGCCTGCGACCAATTAGCACCCATTCAGTTAATGGGTCCAATTGAATTCTGCCCTAAGTATATTCTTTGAAATCAATTGAAAATTTTCCGACATGTGAAATTTGCTCCATTGACCTCAAGTACTATACATCACTTTTACCAAAGATAGTGCTTTCCAAATAACTAATCGATAACATCTTATCTGATTAGATAATTTTTTCCTTTTAAAAAAGTGATTGACAAAACTGTGTTAATGAGACACATGGATGCTCTTTAATTAGATCAAGAAATGTATGAAATATAACTGAAAAATTACTTTGATGTTGTATTCAGGTGAATAAAAATAACAATGTTTGCAAAGAACTATAGAACACTGTTTAATTATAAACAAAATAATTGTGACAATTTTTCTAGGCAGATAGTGTACTGAAATGCTACTTCAATCCTTTATAAAAAGGACTCTAAATGTGATCACTTCTGGGAGACTATTAGGGTACATAACTGTTTAAATTGAGTGATGACAGAGAAAAGCACAGTGCTCTGTATACCTCAGGGAGTAAGAAAAATCTCCCAAGAGTAGCTGCACTGCTCTCTTTGGATGAGGTGAAGCTTTAGACTTTCTGTATGGGAGGACTGAGAGCCTAAGCAGTTTGTTCAAAACTACAATATATCCTAATGGAAATGTTTGTTTCATAATTAATGGATATTACGTAATACAACAATTCAATATTTGTAGAAAATAAAAAAACATAATAGTAGTTTGATGATCAAAAATGTGTTACTTAATATATCATTAGTAAATATATATAAAGCTTAATCAGAAAGATAACTGGGTGAACAGAAGCATATCAATATGGCAACAACATGAGTTATAGCAGTTTTAGACACCTCATAGCACAGTAGAGCCAATCACACTTAGGTTAACAAATACATGGAGCTGGACACTCAGATCTCTACATCAATGCTTCTCAAATTCAGTCTTGAGGACATGCTAACAGTGCATGTTTTCCATGTCTCCTCATAAAATCATAAATAAAATGATTAGAACCATATGTGGCTCTTTTAAAGTGTGTCTGTCAGTAATGAATACACCTGTGCACAAGCAAGGAGAAATGGAAACATGCACTGCTAGTGTAGCCAAAGGACTGGATCTGAGAACCACTGCTCTAGATCACACAGTCATTGGTTGGCCAGTGATTGCACATGCTGGCAGAGATCAGCTATCAACTGACAGGATTTGAAACAGTTCTAAACAATATGTAATCCATATAAATTATGTATGCAGCAGTAATGGACATTATAGTTTTCTTGATATCGACTTTATATAATTTAAAGTACCTTGTTTAACTCTGTCTTGGTATTAATGTGGCATCATATGTGACATTATCATTGTCTATGTGCCTGATTCTATTAACAAACAGCAAGTATTTTCTCAATTAACCTGGTTTTTAGAATTTTCCTGATAATGGGTTTCTAAGTAAAAAAAACCTTATTTGTATTTGTGATGATAAACCCAAGTAGCTATGATGGCTGCTGCAGGGGAGAGCTACCCTGACTGTCATGTAGTGGTCATAAAATTCATGGGATAAAGTCTATTGTCTGAAATTAGACATAACAAGTATAGAGCCCTTATAACATGTCTGCTGTACTGCCTTTGACTTTGTCCAATTCAGAATATGCCAAAACAAGCTGCAACACTGAGAGCCTGATTCAGAGGTACATGGAAATCCCACTGTGACTGCAATTCCATATGCAGTGGTTCTGCAGAAATATGCAAATGTTGCAGCTGCTGGTACTTGTACAGAACACCCACCTGCTGTGCATCTAATCCAGTGGTGTAACTTCACCCAGGTGCCCAGAGGCAAGATAAATGTTGGTGCCCCCCTCAAATTAAAATATACCACCCCCCAGCACCTATGCCAGCCCCAGCTGCCGCTGCCTCCCTATGCAGTTCCTTTTATACAATGCCCCCAGTAGTGGTCCCCCTATGCAGTGCCCTCAGTAGAGGTCCCCCTAAGTCCCCAGTAGTAAACCTCCTGTAATGCCCCAGTAGTAAGCCCCCTGTAATGTCCCTGTAGTAAGCCCCCTGTAATAAGCCCCCTGTTGTGCCACCCCCTGCGCGCACGCACACATGCCAAAAAAAAATACTTACCTTAAACCATGCTCCAGTACCTGCTGCCATCCGTCCATCAGTCCCCGGCGCCCACTCCTAGGAACTCTGGGAGTGACGTCATGATGTCACACACATAGTGCACTGTGGGACACAGAAGCTGGAGCTCAGGAGTGAGCCCTGTCCTCTGGCTACTGCCAGGGGGAGAGGAGGGGCTGGGCGGCCGCTGGTAACACAATCAGCGGGCGCCCGGCAAAAGGATTGTGCAAGGGGTGCAACCACACCCCCTGCACCCTCTGTAGTTACACCACTGGAAGTGGAGCGCCGATCAGCGGCGCTACTTCTCCATGCACCTCCAGGTGACAATGGAGACAGACGCCCCCTTCAGGGCTGGCGCCCCGGTGGCAAATTACTCCATTGTCTCCGGGAGTTCCGGCACTGCTCTAATCTGTTTCTTGCCAACAAAGATGCACCATTGGTCGCAACATCGATCCTCTGAGAGAAACCCTATGGTTGTTCAGAATGTTAATTGGAATCAATCCGCTTAAGCTTCTGCAACTGCATACAAAGGCGCAGTCGCAAGCTGAGACATGCTCCCGCAATGGTCACTGACTGTCAATCACTCTGCACCTAAGTCCTCACTGAGACCACCATTGTAATCCAGCAGGATGTAGGCACAGTGCTACTCAGGTGCATGCTGAGTACAAAAATAATCACTCAACTGCGCAAACATCTGCTTTGCATCCACCTCTGAATAAGGCCCTGAGTAACCATGCTGTATTTTCAGTTAAATTAACCTAATTACCACTTCAAGATGAACAAATAAGAAAGCACCATTTAGTCATTAATACAAAATTGCAAACCTATCATCTTGAATATATTAACAAATATATTAATTGACAAATATGCAAGAAAATTCTGAGCCATATTTACATGGAGTTGAGGGAGTATATAACCATGGAGAGAGAAAATGTGGAGAAGTTGGTCAAAGCAACCAATCAGCTTCTGTCATTTAGCTTGTGCATGCAACTTCTCCACTCTATCTCTCTCCAAGGACTGATACATCCTCCATAGTCCCCATGGTTAACTCATTATGATCCCAACTCTCAATATACAGCACATATTAAGCACTACTATTTAAAAAGAAAAAATCACCAAAAATAAAAGTATATCATTAGTAATAGATGACTCCAACCAGGGGGGTAACTAGGGGTGTGTGACTGATGTTGCAGCACCATCGCAGCCCTATGGCTCTTGCTTCTAGCTAACAGGGTGCCTGGAACAGTACCCTGCAGCCAGTATTGCTGCTGCATAGATGCCTGGAATGTCCTTTGGATGCTCCAGACAGACACCCTGCAGTCTGTGCAGCCGCTCGGAGTGTCCCCAGAATACATGTCATGATGTACAGTAATGCACATAGGGGGTGGTGCAGTGCACCACTGACTCCAATACCCCTTCTTTACAATCATGATTCACTATACCTGCCCTTCTTACTCTCTCCCCTACTAAAACTCCCTCCTTTCCCATACCATGTTTATATTCCCTTTTTAAATTTGTAAGATTCTTACATCTTTTGGCTTCAAATGTATTATTCATAATATTTTCAATATTCAACTATAATGAAGTCAAAGCTATTATCATTTTAATTATGTTATGTGTCTTATGTTTATTTCAGTACCTTACTGCGATTTGATTTGTATATATATATATATATATATATATATATATATGCATATATAGATAGAGTATATATATATATACACACATATATATATATATATATATATATATATATATATATACTGTATATATATATACCATATATATTCAATAAAATGTTATATTAAAAAAAGATTGCAACGACATGGACAAAAGAAAAATAAGAAAATGTATATTAAATATATGATCATCTCCAGTCTTCATGTTTGGGTAGCAATATGCTCCTCTAAAGTGCCTTCTGATTGACTTAGATAAATGTGCAAAGTGCACCATGAGAATAATATTTAAATTAAAAATGTAACAATGTTTTCCCATGGCCATGCTGGTGTTGGTAACAGTTTCTGATAATGATAGCAGTTTAATTAGTGCACTTACATAAGCAAAGTTAACAAAATGTGCCTTTACCTTGGGTTTAAATGTCATTAACAGTATTTTGCTTGTTAAATACATATCTGTAATCCAGTGAAGTCATATATAAATTATTTGTTTATATATTCATTATGATTAACGTCTCTTTCGTGTCCTTTAGTTCCTCTGTAAATTACTGGCCTACAAGCACACCATGACTCTGTGCAATTAATAACACATTTGTGCTCTCTGTATCAACTCTGAACAACACTGTGACCTGTTTTACCATTTATTTTTTAGGCCTCCTGCATATAATTAAATGTTTACCTTGGTGTTTCATCGTCCTTTCATCTCGCCTTCCATAATCAATAAATTATAAAAAAAGAGGCATCTGAAGAGTCTTCAGCATACACGTAAGTGATTAAGCAAATGTTTTCCAATTTCTCTAGCGAAAATCTTCTTTTGATTTTTATATTGATTTTTATAGTACTTTTCCTGTTTATTAACTGGTGTACTTTTAAAAATCCACATCTTCATTTCTGCTAAAGCTAATGAAAATCTGATTTAAAGAGGTTATTAGGATCAAAATAAGTGAATAAATATAATAATATTACAGAAATTGCACAATGCTAGAAATTAATTCTGTAAATCCATTTTAACATTCTTCTTTTTAATATAGACCTAGCTTAAAACAAGTTATTTTGCTGGATATCGTATAAGACTTGCAATAAAGACTGATATGCAACAGGAGCAAACACTGGAAGTTAAGAGACCACAGTTTTCTGCTAAATGTTTATTTGTAGTGCAGATATCATACAATGAAGTGATTATTTAGCCTATCTGAAAAGTAACCACAAAGTAACCACATCTACAATGTGGCCAGAAAAATGGTTAGATAATGCAGATTTGCTCATTCTGGAATCAGATATACTGCACTGTTCAGGCAGTGATTGGCCAACAACGTTTTCTAGCCCAATCAAGCAGAATGAGAAATTGGAGGTAATACATGTAGGGCCAATTTGATTTAAAAATATATATATATATATATATATATATATATATATATATATTACATTGGTCAAACCCATCTCACATGTCAGATTTAGTCAAAAAAGTTTGGAAAAGGTATTTACAGCTCACTCCAAACATATTGTAAAACTGGACACACAGACAGCAATGCAATACACAACACAGAGGAGAAGGTAAGCACAAGTGAATAATTAAAGCTAGTATCTAAGGAGACAGACATAGTGCTTTGGGATTTGAGTCAAAAGACATTAGGGCTCATGTAGTTTGTCCATCTCAGCACTGCATCATATAGCTAAGCAAATTGATTTTTTTAATGTTCTTAATTATATCACATGAATTGCAGATTCCTGAAAGCAGCATTACATTAAGTGGCATATTTTAGCCAATTGTTTTTCATTTAAGAACAGCCAGTGTAACTTATTATAGGTTTTTTTCCTGGCCAATATATAGATATAATATAATATATATAATTATACCTGCCAGCATTCCATTTTGACAAATTAGAAAACTATGGCCATGTTTGATCTGTCTGAGCCGTACCAATTTGCTGGACAAGGACTATCTCCTTTTCTGGTAGACCACATTCTGTCAGTTGCATGTCTGTTCATACAGTATACAGACCTTTCTCTAGTATTTGAGACCACATGTCACTAGACCACTAGGAATGAAAGGCCCCATAGCAAACATATGAAACAGTCCTATATCCTCTTCACCTCTCAACACAACTCCGTGTGATGACAGACTCACTTATCAGCCCAAGCAACTCCTGCACATAGCAGATGCCCTAGGTTGCTGGTACATGAGCAATAATTAGTGCAATAATTAGTGCTTGTGAATCAGGAAATGTAGCACTTGCTGGGGATACGTGCGAATAATCACAGAGTAGAAGTGCAGATTTCCCTAGGCAAACTTAATTGGGAGTAATCAAACCCATGTCATTAGCCTTAAGACTCAATCTAACCCCCCCTCTCTTGTTCCTCTGAAATCCATAGCAGTCACATAAGCTGTTATAGCTATTGCTAAACATTAGTTTTGGACACGATAACAACTTTGTTACAATCAATGTGTATTTCTAAATGTAACCTAATTAAAATCTGGTCCTAAAGTGAGATCAGCCTTTAAGATATGAGCAGGTCTTGTTAAAATGCCATATAGAATGTGCTCACTGAAAACACTACAGCAAAGCACAGTCTTATCACTAATATTTAAATTTCAACCTCTAGAAAAAACTGTTGAATATTTAGCATCTACTTTACCTTCTCTCTGCAAAGGCTTGTTGTAATGATAAGTAAAAAGTATATTTTTTTGAAAAGCCAATTGTTCCTTCCCGATGCACCAATCAAGCTATTTCACAGGGAGAAAAGCATGTGAATTTCTTCTAGGCATTATATGATTAAGTTGACAATATTATGTGAGCAACGGTTGAGTACCCACTGTGCTGTACTTTTGACCAAATTGATTTGTGTAATGAACACTTGCTCTGTCTCTTCTCTAAGCTTGAATAGGGCTCTTGATTTAACCAGTAATGCTGGAAGCCAAGTGAATTTACAGCCCCCACAGTCATTCTCACTCAATGTGAAGAGAATAGCAGAAGCCGTACAGGAGCAAAGCATAATTCAATACATTCTGCTATAAGCAGAGAAAATAATATCACAGAGCTCTGCAATATACCTATTTGATTTGATTTGTAAACCTGATAAAAAAGCAATCGAGAAAAGTTCAGGGCACAAATATATATGAGTTGCGAGAAAAATATGAGTACATTGAATGTGTATAAAGCAGAGGAATACCATGCATATTAATTCACATTCATACATTCTCCAGCAGTATCACTGATTTTCTAAGCTGAATCACAGAGACCAGATACTTTTCTTTTCAAAAATGTAGCAGCGGATTGTGTCTACTTTATCTGATGAAATTCAGTAAGTATTCCCGTCACCAGTGAATATGTTCATATGTGCTAAATATTTACATATCATTGCAGCATTACACTTAAACTGTGCACACAATATCAGCAATATAGTAGTTCACTGACACAACATATGTGTCTGTGCTGTATAAAAACTAATTTCTAGATCTCATGAAGATTGTTAACAAGATCTTTTCTCTTGGACAGGGTTCAGATGCCAGGAGTAACATGTGTCCACCTAGGTGGAGTGGGGAAATTAAATGAAATCCCCTGTGCTTACACCCGGTCTGCTCACACAACCTGACAAATGGAACGCGCACAGATGTTACATACAGTACTGGCATAAAGTTTAAGTTTACCCAAGTTATTGAGATTTAAAATCTGAATTGCTGCAAACTAGACATTTCTACTTTTACTACTATGGGTCGTATTCAATTAGAAGCAAAAAGCTGAGATCAGCGAAAAAGTATCGCCGATTGTGACTTTTCGCTAGTCGGAAACTTGTCCCCAGATTCAATTCCAAATCGTTTTTGCGTACACGGAAAGTCAATGCAATGTACTACTCGAAAAATATTCGCCTCTGAATAGCAGGAGAAAAGAAGTGCTTTTTTTATTTTGGGGTGCAAAGGTGGGAAAACCATCCAGAACCCTTGGGACAGCCTCCAAAGGAGAACTGCATAAAAAAATCCCTAAAAAAATATATACTTCCACACATTTTCAAGTACCCCAAATTTGACAGGACTACTTATATATCCAAAAAATACTGCTTTATGCCATTCATCACCACTTGTGCAAAGACGCTAATTAGAAAAAATTGACAAAACTTAAGTACCCCAAATAGCTTTATTAGGGATATTCGGGCACATCTATATTGATCCCCAATGTGAGTGCATCTTTTTGGGGGTGACAGGCTGGTTTCCCCAATTCTGTCAGCACTTTTCGCCTGTTGCACATTCCCTGGGACGCGTTTTCACATCTTTTGGAATTGAATACGGCGAATAGCGGGGACACGCACGATAAGTTTCTGCATCCAAAAGATGCGATGTACAGTAGGCAAATAGACCAGCAGGCGGAACTTTATTGCATACGCGAAACTAATTGAATACCGCCCTATAATTTCTGAAGGTAGTAACATCCTATAAAGTAAAAAGATGTAGAGTTCACATAAAAAAAGTTTACAAGAATTTCAAAAGCAAAAGTTTGGCATTTATGGGCCAAATGTAATAGGGTGAGAGTTTAGAAAAGTGAGAGTTTCTGACACTTTTTAAACTTTTCCAATGTAATAGAGTCAAAAAACAAAGTAACAGAGCGAACTTGCATGTTTTTTTAGACTTAAAAAACTCTCAAGATTTAAAATCTCATTCAGATGTTTTCCCATTTTGAAGATAAAACTCAACCAATGTGAGAGTTTACTGCTAAACTCTCACATTTTCTAAACTCTCACCCTATTACATTTGGCCCTATATATCCAATATAGTAATTTTCTGACGATAATAAATGGTTACTGACCTCTTAGTGACAGACAAAAAAATTGATATGGGTTGTATTTATTAAGACACCTCCAAAATGGAGAGTTTCATTGGAGCAATAGAAAACCTTCTTTCCGGCTATTTAGCAAAAAAGTCAGCAGGACAGCTGAATGATGCTAAGCAGTATGGTGACACTGGCCAGTAGCAGTTACAGCAGTCTTACAGCTTGCCAGGCCAGCAGCTATCTAGTTCATGCGTGAGCTGGCTTACTGGCTCCTGCTTGTGCACTGTAACTGGAAGCCTTGACTCATGCTTTTAGTTCTAGAGTAAATCAATAAAATAAAATATAGTAAAAAGCTTTTCTTTTTGCAAAGTTAGTTAGTTATCGGATGAAAGCAATGGTACCATTTTCAGCATAAATAGGCTTCCCTATGCTTTGCATTGGGAAGCATTGCACTAGTCCTACATAAAAGAGTACTGCCTGTGACAGCTGGCAATTGCCATCACCAGCAGGAGACATTGATAAAAATGAAGAAGCCCTACATCTTTTGAAAATAACCAGTTTTCACAGGAATTAGTGCATTTTGCTCATGGCACACAACCCCTAAATGTACTGCTGAAGTCTACCCATGCTTCTAAATTTAATTTTGTCTGCTAGTCATTTCATTGTTAAAGAAGTGAAAAGATGTTTGTGATTTCTTACATGCCCTGGGTCTTATTGTATTTGCTTATAATGAAATCATTGTTTCTTTGATTTGTTACTTTAATGTTTTGCATCATAAAACATGTTGGTGCTTTATGAATAGAGTGAAATAATAACTATTATGACTGACATTTATGTAGACTCAATTATCAGATGTCAGCATCTAATTTACTGAGTAAATAGGGCATCAGAAACATTGGTACCTGCAAGCTGCTGTAAGGCCTTCTAGGAGTTTTGCACATTGCATATCTTAGAAACACTGCCATTTCTCAACATTCTACCATAGGTATTACATTCTTAATTACGTATTAATTTAACTGTGGAAGTATGGTTTTATGTAGAAATGTTACTGTGAAGGTGTAAAAAAGCTAGTTATAAGTGTTATTTTTGGCTGATAGATTTATCTTAATTTGCAGGCAACACATAGGTATTCAAAGTATATTACACCAAACAAAAAACAAATGCAAGGTAAATAAACTACTGAAAATGTATTTTTTCTAACTCTTCTCAACAACCAAAAATACATAAATACATTCAGAAAATGTAGGAGAAATTATATTAATCCAGCCATAGTAATGGACTACAAATCACAGCAAAGCAACTACTGTATTATACATATTATGGCTTTTCAGTGTCTTCTAGAAGATTCCGATTACTGCAGTTCAGTAGAGTACAGTCACCTGCGTCTTAAAGTTTTCAATATTCTTACCACATAAACAAAAAACTAAAAAGAAATCTTTCAGAGCTGCTGATGAAGTATGCACTTAACATCTGTTTCTAAATTAGCAACATATTTTCTATTGTCACACAGTGAAATATTTGCCGTCCTTACAAATTATTTTATGCCACTTTTACATAATGTTCTCATTCAAAAACATGAAAACCATCATTTGAAGGACAATAAATTAGTAAGTAACCTGCTGTTATGCTTTGAATCAAACTAATGCAGATTTCACTTTTGTTGTGCTTAGATTATACATGTGTCAGGCTAGACTGTATTAACAATGGATTGCCTATGTGTATTATTTTTCTCCCTGAAGAAATGTTACTGATGGCTGAAGAGTAAGCATGGAGGCAGATACACCATGAAGGGTTTTCTGCGTGTTGCTCCTTTTAATATGCTGGCACCACTTCTGTTTTAACTGCTAACCGTCTTTTGGTTTTGTATGTTATTCTATAGAAAAGAACTGGGAAGGAGTTTATTTGATGATTAGGTGTTGTAAAGCAGTTTTCCCTCTCTGCCACCCATGTTTGGATCATTTTCTGTTGTATATGGTTGTAAAGTACTGTATGTGGTCTGTCAATGTTTAGTTTTAAGCTTAGTGGACGCATTCGCCTTCTCATGCTATGATACAGCATATATTAGTCTAATTGTCCCGTCTGTTGAAAACCAATATTTTCTTAGCATGTTTGATCGTGGTTGCCCTGTCTGCTCTTTAATTCTTCCATTATTTCAGTATAGCCAATAAAATGTAACATTATTTAATTGCCAGCATTGTTATGAATGTTAGTGACTCTTATAATTTAGCTTAGAGATAATGTAGCTTAGAGATTTCAGTCCACTGTATCAGGACACATATGTACAGTATGGTATACTACTGTAATGGGATGTAGTCGGCATCCTGACAGTCAGGATACCGGTGGTCAGAATCCCGCATCCCAACTGTCAGGATACAGGTCCCGACACTGGAATCCTGAGAGCAGTCTGGATGCCAGTTCCAGGATCCCGACCGCTGACATCCCGACACTGAGCATTAGGTTTAGGGTTAGGCACTAGGGGGAGAGTTAGGGTTAGGCTGCAGGAGGGGAGGGTTAGGCTGTGGGAAAGGTGGATTAGGGTTAGGGGGAGGGTTACTTACCAAATTCTGTTGGGATTCTGTCTGTCGGGATGCCGCGATTGTTATTCTTACCATCGGCGTCCAGACCGCCGAGTTCCCGAACCCAACCCACTGTGATGTATATGTCTTAAGAATATAGAGGTGACATAAAACACCTTAAAAGATAGCAAATAGTGGCAATAAGAGATGTAAGTTACCAGGAAAAAGTTACAAAGGGCCATAAAGAGACCTCATGCACATTGTTTTGTTAACTGCATTCTCGCTCAATAAATGAATAAAATAATCCTTGTTTTTGCTACAAATCTGTAACTTCTGACAAGCTGCAGTGTACTTACAATCAAGTTCCATTTTTGTTCAACTCAACATTGTATTATGATAAGAGGCCTTACGGTGCTGATGTATTATTGGTAATGTCATCTAAAGGAGTAAAGTATTTATAAGAAATGCTTTCATTTTAATTGAAAAAGCTTTTAACAAAATAAATAATAAAATCTGTAAAACTCAGAAAACGCTCGCTTCGATTCCTGTCATAGTGAGTCACTTTATCCCTTTGTTCTCTAGGATCCAAAATTAGATCCATGAGCCTGAGATCCTTCTAAATTCAGCATTTTTTTCTTACGATTTTATAAAAAAGGACATCTTTTAAAACTGTATGCGAGATGTGCTATTATGTCTGTTAATTTATGCAGTCACAATAATATACGTAAAAAAAATCATACATGGTGACAGATGCATAAAAGCAGATCATTATTTTCAAATATATTTTAATGTTCATGACTTGCATGACATGGTAAACTCTGATGCTGCAGAGCATTGTGAATGTCAGCTACCCGTAAGTGCATCTTTTTATGTCTATCAAGGCCCAGTGGCCTGGGGAAACAGTGATGTCATGTATATATACTCCAAACTGCAGTACAACCCACACTTTTGGAATGGGTTACTAAAGACATAAGTGTATTTGTCAGTTAGAAATATCTGAAACACCAGAAATGTAATTCACTGTGATTTACAGTACTCAAATTCACCAGTCCAATTTGGGGAATACAATTAGCACATAGTTTTCACTATTGAAGTGCTTTGCGAAGTGGAAATACCTGGGCACCTATTCCACAATGAAATAAAACCACTAAAATGTGTATTGTTTACCCCTTTATAACATTGTAAAATCTCTGTTTATGCTGATAAGCAAATCTAGGTGCAAATTCTTACATTGCAAGTAATGTCTTTGCTCTGCCAAACTCCTCCTATTGGCTGGTTCAAATGCTGCCATCTTGCCCAACACATCCATGCATCCTGGTGGAAAATGAAGCACACAAATGCAAATTGAGGCGTGATATCACCATGAAGTCATTCCACTTCATCCTATCAGTTTTGTGAATTGTAAAAGCTATCACGAAGTGTTCAAGTCAACATATGCCAATGGTTCTTAACTATTTTGGTGGCTGGCACCCATTTATTCTGAAAATATACATTAGTTTGATATTATCAGAAAAAGTATACATCTATTGCAAAATACTTTTACATATATGTTTCTTAAAGTTCAAGTTAAAATGTAAACATACTGTAGACTAAATCTGAGTTAATTATGTAGTAAGCCTTGGAAAGAGATTAAGGGAGAGCAATACAATGCCAAACAATCACGTCCCTGTCATTTCTCTAACATTTTTCAAATAAAGCCTATAAAATGCCAGGAGCTAATTGATTGGTACTCTGTCCACTTTATCTCTCTTCAAAGCTTTGTACATCTACCCATTAGTGGTAATAATTAATAATAAATATAGTAACCCAGGAGAACTGACACTATTTGGGAATTTAGCAAATTCCAGTTTTCCCAGTGTACTTGAAATCACTGCATATTGAAGCACAGTACTGTATGTGAGATTTTACTCTTCCATATCACCAAAT
This sequence comes from Taudactylus pleione, assembly GCA_031769625.1. Classification (NCBI taxonomy): domain Eukaryota; kingdom Metazoa; phylum Chordata; class Amphibia; order Anura; family Myobatrachidae; genus Taudactylus; species Taudactylus pleione. The sequence goes on along the minus strand of JAUIMM010000065.1, from coordinate 23,913,863 downwards.
TACTATACAACAGGTTGGGGGGTTAACACCCAAATCACTGGCAATGTGTGGTGATTTCAATCCCCTAAATCATATGAGTTTTAATGCAAACCATATGTGTGTGGGGAATGAGGGTCGTACATGCACATGAGGAAGCCTGACCCATTGCTAAGTAGCCCATTTCTTGATACTGGTGGTGAGCACCAGGGTTAAATAAAAGTCACCCCTCTACAAACTATTACAACTAACGTGTGCAGCCTATAAATCAATAAAGATTATCTGTGAACATTATTAATATATAATAATACATGTGACCCTTCATCATCTTATTCAAAAAACATTTGCATCAATCACATAAAATAGACTTGTTTGGATTATAAACACAATTAATTTTTGCTGTTAGTAGCAGTTTGCTGAAATTGATCATTGCATTCATTATTATTGATATGACATTGCTGCGAACATACTTACACATTTTACTCTAATATATTTCCTTTTTTGTTGTTGTTAGAATAACTTTACAATTTGTGGAAATGTTTTTGGTAATTTGTTGTAATTCATTTTGCATTTGTGGCACTTTCAAAAATTCCTGGTTCAGATCACACTTAATTGCATTTGTGCTGTAATCCTAGATAGCTAATGGTGCTACTGATAAACACAAACAATTACTGTAGTGATGGAGTGTACTGTATGTTATGAAGAAATATATGTAATGGATAACTAAGCTACTAATGCAGCAGTACTGTATACACATAGAAATGTAGCACAGCCTGGAACAAGTGTCAGAGGGACTGTAATATCCTTCTATGAGCCTATAGACACGTGACATTTACACTTTGAATGTCCTAAATCACCAGTAGGCATTATTTATATGTGTTATCTCATATTTATATCTAATCCCCTGATATTTCCCAACTGTTCTCTACCCATTCTTTGAAAATGTGTTTCTGCTGTATCAGGAAGAAGGGGAGAATTGAGATAAATAAACACAGTGCAGTAAAAGTTAAGTTGTCGTCTGTCCAGTTTTTTTCAGAGCAGAGAGGAGTTAAAATGTTTTCCCTGGTTTATAATGATACAGTATTGATTTTAAGTAACATCTCAGTTTACACAAAGCACAAATGATGTGAACAAACCAATATGGTAAAATAAAAAGAAGGTAGACCTAGAGTATCTAAATAACTGAATACAGGCATTAGAAGAAGTAACCCACTTTGGGTCTCATAACAAATCTATTCAGAGAATAGCCCTAGATCCAGTAAAAATAGCAGTCATCACCAGAGATAAGGTTTCCTACTGTTTATCAGGCCCTATAGCTGGTGATCGCAATAGCAGAATAGACTAAAAAATGCTTTAATATTAAAATAAAGCATTTTCAAATTTAGGAGCCTGTATATCTGAGGGGCTGTGTACTGCAGTTGCTCCAGCAAATTGTTATTGACAAATTGTCATGAAAAAGCTTCTTTTGACAGAGGAAGCTTTGTTATCAAGCCATGATGATAAATAGGCCAGACATATAAGTACAGTAAGTCCAGCTAGAAATGGTAGGGAATATTGTAAGATTGTAAGATCCACTCAGGCATAACTTATGTGAATAGACACATTTTCTTTGTAAAGCACTGCAAAATATGTATATGCTATATAAATAATTAAATAATTACATGATTTGCATCATTGTGGCCATGAATCACGTCAGCAGGGCCAGATTAACAATGGGGCGGATGGAGCTACAGATCCAGGCCTCCAAATAAAAATAGGCCCATCAACGTGACAGAATGATTACCAGCTGCCTAACTGGCCATAAACTGGCCATAAATTTTAAGTATTTAAATAGTTTTTCTAGTCCCCCGTCCCCCCCAGAAAAAACTAAATTATGCAATTTTTCTATTTCTATGTAGTTAGGCAGACATTGTGGTCATAGTTTAGGGGGTGTATACACCAAGGTGACTCTGACCACAGCCACACAGCACGGTTCACATCTCTACCCCTTCTCAGTATAGGCCCTTGAACATTTTCAGCTCCAGGCCCATGTGGGCCTTAATCAGTACATTGCGGACGGCAGGGACATGATTGTGTGGAAAACTGTGCCATGCCAAACCTCTCCCACCTGGATTACTCACCCCCTGGATTTATTGGGGTAAAGAAAGAAATTGTAAGTATAACTACTACTGGGAAAGGGTTGGGCATCCTTACACAACTATAAATCACTGCAAAAATAAAGCTACCCTGTATTTGTGTGCTACAAGCAAAAGCAGACAGAATGTTAACTGCATGCAAGAAGAAAATTGCATTTGCACGACTTTGTTTTGCAACATAATTTTTCCAGAAGCACATTTTCAAATAGGAACTGTTGAGAGCTACTGTATGTACATACATTTTTGTATAACTTGGCAGAACAGTGCATCTTCCAGCAGTCAAGTTGGAAAACAATTTGCTACATTTTTTCTAGATTTGATTTGGTTTGATGGTGCAGACACATGGTCAGATTTTTCTTCAGATCTGAACGATAACAATTTTAAAATCGTTCAATCGTTCATAACTGAAGGAAAATCTGACATATCTGACATGTTTGTCAGATGAACGATGAACAATGCGCGTTCCCGCTTGTCAGATAACGATATCTGACATCTGATGTGTTTGCAGTCAGATTTGGACGATTCCAATCATTTTAATGCAGTCAAAAATCGTTCGTAGTTCAAATAGTTCAAATCGTTCCCCAAATCGTTCAATCGTTCATCTGACACATCTGACAAATCTGACCATGTGTATGCACCTTAAATAAGGATTTTCCAAGCTGGTAAAAAAATGTCTGCCATTTATAAATAATAATAATAATAATAATAATAATAATAATACATTTATTTATACAGCGCTTTTCTCCCATAGGACTCAAAGTCGTTTTAAAGACATCAGAAAACATGGTACATTGTACAAGGATTTGGTATTGCAAAAAATAGAAAACTACACAGAGATAATTAAAATCAATCGAAAGCTAGAGAGCACATTAAGCATATTGCAGGGTTGGTGCAGACATTTTGGGAAATAACTTCCATGGGTTATATGTTCCACCCACAAAAAGTACCAGATGAGGCAGCCATCTTGGGCGTACTACGTAGGATTACCCTGGGTGCAATAGGTTACGCCTAGAAGAAATGACACAAAATGGGTGGTTTCAGCATCCTAACGCTTGGAGTAGGACCCCACCATAATAGTCAGTTCCATGTATTTTTCATCCCATCCATGAGTGTACAAGGTGAGGCAGCCATGGCCACCAGCAAGTGGGGACTGCCAGGACTGGAGTACCGGGCCCGGACAGAGAGGGGACCCACCCGCAATCCCAGTCATCACCCCCCCACCTGCTGATCCTTCGCCAAGTATTTTTTTTTTCCTGTGAGACGGATACTTGTCTCCATCTCACTGGAGTTCTGAACAAGCTCCTGTCACTGAAGGTAGCTACCGCGCATTCATGGCACCTCCTCATAGCCACACTGCCACAGAGATGATATCGCAGATAGTGGGGAGCTAATGCGGTGGCACATAGCTCCTCCTAGGCAACTCGCGCAGTCATTTGGTTTCAGTGCTCGGTTGTCATTTTACTCCTTCTCCAGCTGCAGGTAGGGCACCTGCTACACCTTACATTGGGTGATTGGTGTGATGTCACATTTGGGGCGGATCATCAGAATCAATAACTGGGCAGCATGTGTGTAAATATATATATATATATATATACTATATATTGTACACACACACACACTATAGTATTTACATGCACAAAGTATATATATATATATATATATATATATATAACTATATATATTCATACAGTGTATATCTACAAACAATAACTTGGCAGCATGTATATATATATATATATATATATATATATATATATATGGACATATATAGTATTTATCTGACAATATCTGGGCAGTATGTACGTAAACACTAGTGGAAATAATTCTGGACACTTAGGAATTTTTTAAAACTTTGCGTTTAGTCATTATTTTTACATTATAATCACTTATAATTTATATTCCAATAGAAGTATATGTGAGTATAATCATTACTATTTATTTTTAAGTTGTCATTTGTCAAATTTCCACTGAAAAATTATGTAAAACCACAGTTTTACAGGTATGCTTTATTATGGAAAAAATATGCAATTTCAGCAATACAGAAAATTTATATTTCATTGGATATCCTCTGTTTTTAAGAACAGCTTCGATTCGTCAAGGCATCGAGTGAACCAGACATCCCAGATCTTCAGGTGAAATCACGTGGTACCAGGCCTGGATTATGGCTTCGATCAGCAAACTCTTGTTTTACGTTATACCATCACTTTAAGCCTTGACAAAATATTTTCTATTGGATTTAAATCCAGACTATTTCCTGCCCAAGTCAGGACAGTGATTTGGTGATTACCAAACCACTTCATGGAACTGTTGGCGGTGTGGCATGGCGCTCCATCCTGCTGAAAGATACACTTCCATGGGTCACCTTCGAACAAATCCTCGATTGTGGGCAACAGTTTTGCCTCCAGCACTGCTTCTTGATACTTTTTGGCATTGATATTGCCATCAACGACAGCCAAATGTCCCACACCATGGCTGGGCATGCTGCCCCACACCATCACACTCACTGAGTGCTTCATAGTTGCCGTGGTGCACTCGGGCAAAAGATCTTCCCCAGGCCGACGCGAACAAATTTCACTCCACCACTCCCAAAGATGCTGATTTTGGTCTCGTCACTCCAAATAATCTTGTCCCAGTCATCTTCTGTCCACTCCTTGTGTGCTAGAGTCCAATCTATACGTTTCTGCCTCTGTTTCTGGTTTAAATATAGCTTATTTCTCAAGAACCTAGCTTGCAAACCATTGTCACAAATGTTTATTCATATGGTTCAGTCACATACTTGGACACCAGATGTTATCATTATGTTGTTGATGGCTTTTGCAGACCTTCGAAGGCCATGCAGGGCCAGGCGACAGATTCTGTGCTCATTTTGTTTTGTAAGCATGGGCTTTCTCCCAGTTCTTGCAGCTGATTTCGTCGACCCACTGCTCGCAACCCTTATGCAGAGTTTCCTTACACCTGACTTCGTTGCCCCACCGCTCAGCCTCTGCACAATTTCTTCATAGGTATACCCTTCCTCACAAAGTGTCATGGCTTTGCCGCCCTTCCCAGGTGACCAGTCAACACCTTTTGAGGTATTCTAAGCCATTTTAGTCGTTATTCACACTTTGACCAGATCTGCAACTAGCTGTGAGGATTTTACAGTAGATTGATTGTAAAGGTTGCTACAGTCTGGATGAATTGCATGCTGAACAAAGCACATGAGCCTGCATGGATGCTGTGCAGGACCTGCTCCTGGATCCTGTCAGCATGCTGCCTGCTGTGACTGGTGACAGCCTGCATCTTCACCACTGACAGTGGCTGGCATTTTCTCGCTTTCTCTTTCTTTCTCCCACTCTCTCTCTCCATCCCCTTCTCTCTGCTTTCTCTCTCTCTGACAAATGATGTTAAAATATTAAGTAGAAATATCATAGATTAAAATAAAAGCATTAAAGTATTGATTTGGTATAGCAGAACATGCATTTTCTGCATAAATATCAAATAAAAGTTTTTTATTGAAAGTGTCCAGAATTAATTGCACTACTGTATATACATATATATAAATATATTATATATATATATATATATATATATATATATATAAAATGAAAGAAGGTGGCACTCCAAGTCTCCTATGTGTCCTGAGGAAGGGGCCTGGACCCCAAAACATCAATTGAGGCGCCTAAGTTTTGACTTTCTGACATGAGACTTGGAGTGCCACCTTCTTTCATTATATTGCTTTAAGGGTGCTTTTGCCCAAGGGAGGCACCCATGTAAGTTATTGGCAGGTGCCAGCTGCCTACAGTTTATCTCCAGGTAATACCATATCTCCATCCGGTGCCCTCCTGGATATACAGATATCAATGCAGTATTGGAAAAATGGTGACACTCGCAGGTACTATCATCTAAGACATCAAAAGACAAACAGTGTCTGTGTCCACCATTTCAGTCCATCCAGATTTTTATTAAGAACATTCATGCTAAAAGTCCAGATGGACTGAAACTTTGGACAAAGACACTGTTTGTCGTTTGAAGTCTTGCATGAAAGTACAGCTAAGTGACGTCAGGTTGAGTATGAAATGCCGATGGCCAGGAAGCCATCTGACTAAATACTGATGCTGCAAGCCCGAACGCTGAAGATCCCAACTGGGGTTGGTAAGTGCCCTAACCCTCCCCTCTACCACCCCTAACCTTAATCCTCCCTAAGTGGTGCCTAACCCTAACCTCCTCCTGGTGGTGCCTAACCTTAACCTCCCCCCAGGGGTGCCTAAACCTAACCCTCCCTCCCCGCACCCTAACCCTCCCTGGGTGGTGCCTAACCCTAAGTCTCCCCAAGGGGTATCTAAACCTAACCCTCCCCCCACGCTAAGCACTAACACTGCTTGGCTTACCTTCATTTGGGAAGCCGTCCATCTAGATTCCGACATCGGGATCTAGACAGGCATCGGGATTTCGATGCCTGTCTTCAGTCCCGCATCGGGATTTAGATGCCGGTATTTAGTCATATGGCTTCCTGGCCATCAGCATTTTGACCGCATCCTGTGACGCCTTTTGTCCAATCCTATATATATATATTAGGGATGAGCAGGTTTGGAGTTCTGAAATCAGAACCCCTCCAAGCCCACCCAATCCGAGCCGGGAACCGAGTCCGACTTGGGATTTCCCGCCTGACTCGGAACTGAAATGGAGGCAAACATCATCATCCCGACTTCCGGATCTCGCAAGGTTTTGGATTCTATAAAAGGTCCCCGCATTGGCGAAAATTTCTCACTCCGGCTGTGGACAGTCAAGAGGCAGGGTGGGAGCTAGGGCTGGCTGGGCTGTGTTGTGCTGCTGTTGTCCATATGGGCTGTGTCCACTCAGTCCATAGGGGCTGACTGGGCTGTGTTGTCCTGCTGTTGTCCATAGGGGCTGGCTGGGCTGTGTTGTGCTGCTATCATAGGGGCTGGCTGGGCTGTGTTGTGCAGTCAGTTGTCCATAGGGGCTGTATCCACTTCAAAGTCTATAGGGGCTGGCTGGACTGTGTTGTGCAGTGTCCAATAAAGGCTGTAGTCCTAAAGGGGTGCTGTAGTGTTGTCCAGGGGTGATCTGTCCATCAGGGGTGCTCCCCCAAAGTGCACTCCATAAAAAAAATATTTATTTTTCTGTATTTGTGAATTGTGTGTGCAGCAGCTGCATGTGCATCAACAAAGTAGCGCCAAGCGTGCGCCTGTGTCATAAATCAAGGGCCGGCTGGCTTGTCCATTAAAGGGTGCTGTAACTCCCAAAAGTGCACTCCAAAAAAAAGAAAAAAATTCTGTTTTTGTGAGTTGTGTGCGCAGTAGCCGCACGTGCATCAACAAAGTAGCACCAAGCGTGCGCCTGTGTCATAAGTAAAAGGCTGGCTGGCTCGTCTGTTAAAGGGTGGTGTAACCCCCAAAGGGCACTCCAAACAAATAAAAAAATAATTTTTTCTGTGTTTGTGAATTGTCACATGCATCAACAAAGTAGTGCCAAGTGTGCGCCTGTGTCATAAATCAAGGGCCAGCTGGCTTGTCCATTAAAGGGTGCTGTAACCCCCAAAGTGCACTCCAAAAAATAAAAAAATAAATAATTTATGTGTTTGTGCATTGTGTGCGCAGTAGCCGCACGTTCATCAACAAAGTAGTGCCAAGCGTGCACCTGTGTCATAAATCAAGGGCCAGCTGGCTTGTTCGTTAAAGGGTGCTGTAACCACCAAAGTGCACTAGAAAAAAAAAAATTCTGTTTGTGAATTGTGTGTGCAGTAGCCGCACGTGCATCACCAAAGTAGCGCCAAGCGTGCACATGTGTCATAAGTAAAGGGCCGGTAAGTCTGTCAAAGGGTGGTGTAACCCCCAAAGTGCACTCCAACAAAAATTAAAAATTATTTTCTGTGTTTGTGAATTGTGTGCACAGTAGCCGCACGTGCATCAACAAAGGAGCAGCGCCAAGCATGCGCCTCTGTCCCATAAGTCTGTTAAAGGGTGGTGTAACCCCCAAAGTGTGCTCCACAAAAAATAAATAATTCTTTTTTTTTCTGTGTTTGTGTGCGAAATATATTCGCAGTAGCTGCACGTGCATCAACACAGTAGCAGCACCAAGCGTGCACCTGTGTCATAAGTCCAGGGTGTGGACTGAAGGACGTGTCAACAATTTCTGACATGTCTACTGTCACTGCATATGATACTGTCACCACTGACAGAATGGTGGAGTATTACATTGTTGACAGCATCCAAGTAGGGATGTCAGACAGTCCGTACCTGTACTGGCAGGAAAAAGGGGCAATTTGGAGGCCCCTGTACAAACTAGAGATGAGCGGTTCGGATTCTGTGGTATCCGAACCGCTCCAAACATTGGGGATCCGAGTCCACCCAAACCCTGTTCGGGTGTTCACCGCCTGACTCGGATCCCCGTTCGGGGCCGAACGGTGGCTGCCTGATTGTGTAGGGCAGACCGCTGTGATAGCGGTCTGCCCTACACAGAACAAACACACAGCCACCAGCGGCAGCTGTGTGTTTGTTACAACAGCCAATGAGAGTCACACAGACTCTCATTGGCTGCTGCACGGAGGGAGCCGGCTGGAGCTCACTCAGGAGCTCCGTTTTCCGGCTCCCTCCTCAGCGTGTGGATGCAGAGCGGACGGCGCGGGAGCAGGGATACAGGTAAGGGTTTTTTTTACTTGTGTAAGGGCTGGGGATGCTACTGGGGGGGTCTGCTACTGAGGGTGCAGGGGGGGGCATACTACTGGGGGGCCTGCTACTGGGGGGGCCACACTACTGGGGGGTCCTGCTACTGGGGGGTCTGCTACTGGGGGGGCATACTACTGAGGGGCCTGCTACTGGGGGGGGCCTACTACTGGGGGGGCCTGCTACTGGGGGGCCATACTACTGGGGGGCCATACTACTGGGGGGGCCATACTACTGGGGGGGCTACTACTGTGGGAGGCCTGCTACTGGGGGGGCCTGCTACTGGGGGTGCCATACTACTGGGGTGGCCTACTATTGGGGGGGCCTGCTACTGGGGGGGCCTGCTACTGGGGCAGCCAACTACTGGGGGGGCCATACTACTGGGGGGGGGCCTACTACTGGGGTGGCTGCTAATGGGGGGCATACTACTGGGAGGACACACTACTGGGGGGCTGCTAATGGGGGGCATACTACTGGGGGGGGCTGCTAATGGGGGGCATACTACTGGGGGGCATTCTACTGGGGGCACTGCATAAGGGACCCTACTACTAAGGGGACTGCATAGGGGGCACCACTGCTGGGGGCATTGTGTAAGGGACACCACTACTGTGGGCATTGTGTAAAAGGAGCACTACTGTGGGCATTGTGTAAAAGGGTCACTACTGTGGGCATTGTGTAAAAGGGGCACTACTGTGTGTCGTAACATAAATAAGAGACACTACTTTATGGTGTAATGTGAATCAGGCCCTATGTGTGGTGTAATGTGAGTAAGATTGTGCACTGTGACACCTTGGGCCGTAGCCCACTATGTAAACAAGTACTGTGACTCTGCTGGCCGTACCCCACTGGGTGGGTGCACTACTTTTCATTTCTGCCACTGCTGTGTGGCAATGTGTCATAGATGTGCTTTATACTGTGGTGTCTGTGTCGTTGTGCCGCTGCTTTGTCGCTTAGTAACCAGTCAGCTCACTGCAACCTTTGGCCAATAATGTTGAAAACAATATTATAAGCTGTGAGGTGGTCTAAATTGACTGGAAATTAATGTTATTGAGGTTAATAATACTCTAGGAAGAATAAAATACTAATTTATGTGATTATAGCTTTTTTTGTCAATTTTTGTAAAAAAATCCAAATCCAAATCCAAATCCAAAGCCAGTCGCCACAGTTTGGCAAATCCAAATCCAAAGACGGACGACGAATTAGAACCAAATCCAAATCCGGCAAAAATGGTCCGGCGCACATCCCTAGTACAAACTGGCTCTATTTTACCTGAGTTGCCCCCCCTCCAGTGTGTACTCCGAAAGAGTGTTTAGTGCAGCTGGGAACCTTGTCAGCGAAAGGCGTAGGAGGTTGCTTCCACAAAATGTGGAGAGGATGTTCATTAAAATGAATTATCAACTCTTCCAGGGAGACCAGCCTCCAGAACATACAGAGGAACCTATGGTGGTGGATTCCAGCGGGGATGAATTAATACTTTGTGAGGATGAGGATGTACAGTACACTGAAGAGGGTGAAGAATCGGTGGATGAGGAGGATGAGGACGACATCTTGCCTCCGTAGAGCCAGTTTGTGCAGGAACAGATTAATTGCCAGCTTGTTTTGTGGGGGCCCAAACGAACCAATCATTTCAGCCACAGTCATGTGGCAGACCCTGGTGCTGAAATGATTGGTTTGTTAAAGTGTGCATGTCCTGTTTATACAACATAAGGGTGGGTGGGAGGGCCCAAGGACAATTCCATCTTGCACCTCTTTTTTTTCTTTGCATTATGTACTGTTTGGGGCCTAGTTTTTCAAACTGCCATCCTGTCTGCCACTGCAGTGTCACTCCTAGATGGACCACGTGTTTGTGCCGCCCACTCGTGTCGCTTAGCATAGTCATCCAGCTACGTCGGTGCAACCTTTTGGACTAAAAACAATATTGTGAGGTGATCAGAATAGACTGGAATGAGTGGAAATTAATGTTATTGAGGTTAATAATAGCATAGGAGCAGAAAAGCCCACATATTCTGTGATTTTAGCTGTTTTTATGCTTTTTTTAAAAAAATACAGATCCAAAACACAAAACCCAGAACCCAAAACACGGAAGGGCAAAACAAGAAGAAAGATCCAAAACCAAAACACAAAACACAAAAAGTGGCCGGTGCACACCCCTGCAATCCCACTACCCGCCCACTTCGCCACCTGCTCACATCCACGCCTGTCACACCGCACCTCTGAAAGGGATGAGCACGTCGCATGGGGACTAGATCTCAGAGCAACAAGAACAAGGTAAGTGTGGGTGCTGCCTGGGGCTGGAAAGACAGAAGGTGGGCTGGCTGGAGACACAGCAAAAGAGGGCCAGGCTGGAGATACACTGAAGGGGGGTTGGCTGAGAAACAGAACGGGGGCTCACTGGAACTGGAAAGACACTGGCAGGAGTTATATAAACATGGGGGTCCTCGCTATTTTGTCAGTCCTGGCCCCACAATTTCACACTATGAAGGTTGCACTGTGGGAGATAAGCCATACAAGGACCCAAGGCATATATGGAAAAAACTGACACATGTGTGGCAGTATGATATACCCTGTGTAAGTAGATCCATGTGAAGTACATCCTGCCAATGGAGGATGCACTTCAGTGGAGGTGTAGCACTCCAGCAAAGCATACAGTGGGGTGGAAGTACATGGTACAAAAGAAGGAATAGCAAATACAGCAAACAGCGATGCAGTTTGGGCATGACATATAAGGTTGACATCAACCTTTAAAAAATGCTTTTACTAAAATGTGATTGTCAGCCTCTGTGTACTAGTAATTAAGTAACATTTCAGCAATAGACATACAATAATTTCCAATTCCTGTAAACAACAAATCACATAGGAACATTCAGTGGGTGATCGATTTTTGTGGTAAAAATTCCTGCAGCTATCACATTCATTTTTTCATTATCGCAGGTGTGAGCTCTCCCAATACCCACAGTATCCAATTAAAACCAAAATGGTTGCAGGGGAGATTTTTTTTAAATCAAACTGTACCACCTCTCCCACTAACACTAGCAGAATGGAGATATAGAGGGCTCACTCAGAGGAGGCTGCAGGCAAGGATACCGGGGACTCTGGGTGTGTTGACTGATCCCTGCCAGCTGCTGTTCTGATACCCTGGGCATAGGTGAAGGCAAGAGAGCTGGTCATAAAGGGGGCACAGGAGGGCTGGGCAAGACAGGGATATGAGAGCCAGGCATAAAAGGGGCAGGAGATTCGGGCATACTTCCCACACAGGAGAATGCAACTGCTACAGGAGTGCACATGCAATTGCCATAGAGTCAGCTGGCTTACCTGTGCTGTCCTTTCTCTGGTACTCCACCGACACCAGGATCAGTGGGCATGGATACAGTAAGAAGAACACAAAGGTTGTTGCTGCTGCTGGTAATAGTGTTCTGCATTCTGTTTAGTCATTGGGAGTGTCCAGGAGCTCTGTAGCAAGTCTTGATAGTTTTAGCAATTTTTCCCATTTTTGCACCTATTCTGGGTCTTTGAGAAAAAGGCAGCAGTAATTCCTATAGAAATTACCATGGCTGAATTTCTATCTGGTATTTGAATTTGAAAACCCTCATGCAGCAGGGTTTTATAAATTTAGCTTGCAATTGGATGTGCCCCATAGACATGATATAATTGACAACTACGTTTGAATTTTTTAATATCAGGTTTTTTTTTATCTTCCCATATAGCAAATTAAGTAAATTTTTAGCTTGGATCTGATTTTCTCTTAGCTATCTTTCCACAAATCAGCATCTTCTTCACATTAATTCTATGTTTGGCAAACAAGTCTAGCCACCATAGCGTCACAACTCTTAGAAGGGAGATGTATCAAACCTTTTAAGAAAGATTAAGTGGATAAGTTGCCCATATCAACCAATCAGCATCTAATGATCATTTTACAGACTATGCTAAATAAATGATAGCTACAATCTGATTGGTTACTATGGGCAACTTCTTCACTTCATTTCTCTCGAAGGGCAAGTCATGTTACTACAGAGGGGGAAGTAGAAGGGGAGGATGTCAGTATACATTACCTGGTTGCCAAATGCTGTCTTTTACACAGACACAAGTTAATGGCTCTTAGCATATCAATAATATCATATGAAGCAAGAGATGTATGAAGGAAGGGGATGTCATAGTGATTGTGAGATGTATGCAGACTGCCATGTTTTGGTTTGGTTCTAAATCATTGTTTAGTTTTAGTTTTGGTTTTGGCAAAACCATACTCAAGTGTTTTGGTTGGGTTTTGGTTTTGAATTTCTTTAAAAAATTTACAAAAACAGATAAAATCATGTAAGTAAGTTTGACTTATTTTTGTTCCTATAGTATTGCTAACATCGATACCAAGCATTTCCAGTTATTTCCAATCAATTTTGACCACCTCAAAGCCCCTAAAATCAAGAGTGAAGGACTTTATTATTATTATTATTGTTATTACATTTTATTTATAGGGTGCCACAAGTGGTCCGCAGTGCCGTACATACAGTAAAGGGTACACAAAACATTACATTACAATACAGTAACCAAATTATAAACAGAGCACAAGTAACAATTAGCAACACAATTCTCCATACACAATACAGCTGGGAAGGTGAAGGCTGTCATAGGAGTGCTAGAGAAGAAGACTGTGAGACAGTGGGGAGGAGGACCTGCTCCTAGGAGCTTACAATCTAAAATCTAATGCTGGATACACACTGACAGATGCATTTTCCAATCAATTGATCGGCCAATGTATCTGCTGCCCGTCGGCCAATGTATACCCACAATATGTCGATGAACATCGCCGTTCACCGACATATCGCATTGGCTGTGCGGCACAGCCGATGGACAGATATGTCTGCAGACATATCTGTTCATTGGCAAGTGTGTACGGGCGATCTGCAGACAGCCCATACACACAAAGTGGCAGCCACGAGGAGGGAAATGGGACACGCCCCTGACATGCCCACCGGGTCCTGCCCCCCCTACCGGCTGCCGGGACCCGAGGGCACAAGCAGATGATGGCCACTCAGTGTGTATGAATGACCATCATCTGCAGATATATCTGTCAGGTGTGTACCCACGTTAAGACTTAAATGCAATCCAAAATGCACAAGCTCCGGTTTTTAGATACGAGTTCCAAACTTGGTGAGAAGACCAGAGTCAGGACTCAATTCTACTCATAACCCCAAAGTAATCAGAGCCTGGACTTTGTTCTCCTCAGAACCCCAAAGTGAACTGAACCTGGACTTGGTTCGACTTAAAACCCCAAAGTTTGGAGCTTAGAAGGGGGTTTTCCAGAGTCTTATCACTACATCACATGCCTGGTGATGGATTGACATGAAAAATCATCAATAATTATCTGAGTCAAACCAAGAAAAAAACAAAATGACCTAGCTGCTTCTTATACAGGATTTGGCTACAGAGATTGCAGACTTTCTATTTTAATTACTTGAGTCTCTTACTGCTGCTTCTAACTTTCTTACCATGTTTCACCCCAAATTACCTCTTTTAACCAGCTACACAGATTGTATTCCTACTGTTTGATCTCATGCTGGCCACACACATAGCGATATTTTACCCGATCTGGCCGATTCCGACATATTGGAATGACAGATCATGTAAAATATGGCCAAATCCTGGGTAAATCGTGACTCCCCTCTCACGATCATGAAGCAATGCGCATCCCCGCTCATCGCACATCGCATCTACAGATCTGCCGTGCAATAGGGCAGATCTGACAATCTAGGAGGCGATGCACTGTGAAAGTCTGGATGCAGGAGAGATTGTTTGAAGATTGGACACCAAATTGTGTGCAGATCGTGTGGAGATCGTGTGCAGAGCTTCCGGGGAGAGTTTCAAGGGAAATAGTACACAAATCGTACACATATCGCCGTGTGTGTGGCCACCTTCAGTGTGGGACAGTGCATATGCACAGCCTATCAGTAAATGCAATCTAAGCACCTGCTATTGAGTTGAAAATATCATATTTAATGCAGGATCCATCTTTTACAACATTCTATAATAGAGTAGTATTTGGTAATGATTTGATATCATATTGGAAAATAAATACTTTACTATAGCATTCTTTGCATCAAACATGCTAAGAGACTAGTTAGTCTTGTGGTCCACTGATGAATATGGTAGCCTGTCTGAGTCTGTGTGTTTTGTATGTCTAATTTTATTCCCAGTATTATTTCTATCAACATTTAGAGGGTACAGGGCCATGTCATGGAGCAGGTGCATCAACATTAAGAAGAGGATGTGGCCACATTCATGAGTACATTCCTAGTCCCTTCCTACTGTACACTGTCACATGCACAACTGGTGCCTAGTGCAGAGCTTTGGTGATTAGGACGTACCTTTCTAATTTATATGCTGATCGAGGCAATGCAACACTAACCATGACAGCAGAACAGAGGCATTAAACTGGCAATATTCTTCCAAAACCAGGTGGTTGAGAGGTATTCTTATTCAGTGTATATCAAATTCAATACTATGCAGCACCAATGTTAATTTTCTGTATGTTGGCTATAAAACTGTGCTACTTTTCTGCATGCATAGATAAATTCACAGCATGAAATATCTGTGTACAGTATTAGACATTAAAATATAAGGGTGCATTTGTGTATCTGTGCATATGTGTTTATGCATATAAACACCAGTGAATCTGTATAAAAATACAATACAATGTCCCTCTCTGTCCTGAATCTGACATATAGGGAGGAATTTTATAAAACAGCTGTTATAAAACAACTACAAGGAGGTATTTTTAACATCTCAATAAATGTAAATGTAGTAAGTTATATAAGGAAATCCAGCACAGGTTAAGTATGCTGACACTGTCATTTAACATTCACCATGGCCCTGAACACAGAATACTACAATATATTTCAACATGAGAGATTTATACAGAGCATGTGGAAAAAGTTACTTCCCCATACAAAATAAATGTCAAGAACAAAGTGAATAGCACCTTCTTAGCAAATCAATCCTGTCTAGAGTTCTTTTAATCTTCCAATATCTGTCTCTAGCTCAAGGCGAGCAAGTACCACTCTCTCCATCATTTTTCCCCTGTGAAGTTGGCTCATGTCATGTATGTGAAGATCTTTTGTTGCAGGAGTTGTGTTGACACAACCTACTGCTGAGTGGACTTGCCAGATCAGTTTCGTGCTGTGAAAAAAGTCTGATCGCTGTAGAGAGCTACTTTTAACAGAGAAATAAAAGGTCACTATTTGATGCCAGGCTTTTATTACTTGACCTATGACAAAAGATCAACAGATTATTCAAAATCATGAATGGATTACCCTGGTGGCAAGAAAGGCCCAGCAATTTAGTTAATAAAACAAAACAGAGAGGAAATAGAATAGTAAATCTGGTAACATTACTAATGTGCCTATTCTCGGAAATCCAAACTTATGCACTTAAACAGCATTAAATAATACTATAATAAATGAACAAATATAGTTTAATCGTTGACAGTCCTTTTGAACAGACTATAAACATTGCTTCTCATATAAAAGCTGAAGCAAATATCTTGTCATGATCTAGCAGGCTGTTCTCCATGTTTTACAGCCCTTCACACTACATTAACCTTTTGTATTTATGACCTCATATAACAGTATTAATCAAACAGAAAGCTAATTTTTAGTGCTATAGATAAGCCACCAATGTTTAAAATATGCTTCAATTTCCTTGCCTCCTTACTCTAATAATTTTTTTAATTGGCTGCAGTTTGTACATATTCCTCAACCCCCAACCCATCTACGAGAGAGAGAGAGAGAGAGAGAGAGAGAGAGAGAGAGAGAGAGAATGAATGAGAGAGGGAGCGAATGGGAGGGAAAGAGAAATAGAGAGAAACAATATTCATGATGCATGTCTATATTTGGTTAAAGTTTAACATGTTTATATATTTAGGAGGGTTCCCATCAAGCACAATAAATGATGAAGATGTTACTGCAGCCACTTTTGGGAACTGTGTGGCTACAGTTGATTGCAGATTTTTATTAGTTGATTCTGTTAGCTGCTATAATAATGCAGATTATCCAGGCAGGATAAACTAGCTAATGTTTGCTCTCACCCCAGAGATGTATGATAGATAACCAAAAGTAAGAAAGGTTTTCTCTCCCGTAATTACCCACAGTGAGTGTAGCACAAGGTTCTGATGGAACCTTGCCTAATTGAATATGCCCCTTGAATCTGTACCTTGTTGACTTGGGAAAAAAAATGACATCTAATCATATTACTATAAATTTAAATTTCTGCTACACCAATGTATTATACAGAATGTTTCAAGTAATACAAATTTTTTATTCATAACATACTAGAACTATTTCTCTATAAAATTCCATCCCATAATGTTGTTATATTTGAATGCGATGTCAGTTGCAGCAAATAGTCACCAATGTGAATGGGCTTTAGACACACAGAATTTTATATGAAAGAGAGTACTAGATTTGGCAGGCATGTAAAGAAGTATCATTTTAGACATATAACAAAAGATCAAAGCAGGCATGCCAGGAATAGCAGGTAACTGAAGAGCTTTGAAGATGAGACGGTCGACTTTTGTCGATGATTTGTTGCTTAATGAAATGTCAACCAACTAGGCTTGTCACCTGGTTGTGCGTTCCCTGTTACCTCTGCTGTACAGATGATATGCAGAATATATACAGTATATTTATAGTCTGCAGAACAAGTCATGTGATTATGCAAGACACAGATTTACAGATCTGCATAATTTAGTGGATTTGCATATATCTAGCAAATTAAATTTATTTCCGTGGGAGAGGAAAGGATCAAACACACACTAGAGGACAGTCCCTGTAATGGACCGATCTAAACAAAAGGATAAATCCTTTATTGCAGTTACAACGTGATCTTAAATTTGGGCATATCTGTAAAACTTTTTGACAAAGAAAACACTGCCATAATAATAAAAAGGAAGTTTACATTTTCATTGTTATGGGATCATGATACATTTCAAAACACAACAGAAGTATATATATATATATATATATACTGTATTTTACAAAAAAGGAAAACACAGTTAATCTATTCTGTCTTTAAATACAGGAGGCTATAATAGTCTAACACTGCTAGAAAGTAAAAACCAAAGTCTATTGCTCCAGCTGATTTTAAAAATAAAAAGTAAACTTAAATATATAACAATATCTATTCATTATATTTGTTGGAAAGGATATTTCCCAGTACAACAGAAAACTGCTGAGACTTGTTACTTGCATTCCTTCCACACTTGAAAGAAGCCCTGCATTGTAGCTCAAGACTCACAAAATAAATGTGGATAAAAAAACACAAAGTACAAATCATGACGTATCTTTTAATGAATATTTAAACAGTTTCCATTTATAATGCACAAGTGAAATTTGCTAGGAACTTTTCAAAACAAACTTGAGGCTTCAAAATTATATTCTTGGTGATAAACTTTCAAATGATTGATGGAAACACATTAAGATTATTCTCTTACCTAAGGCGTCTGTTTCAACCGAAAAAAAATACATATAATATGAATTCAGCAGGCCCTTTTTTGCAATACCATTTATGTGTCATAAATCAAGAATTCTTGACATTTCTACTTGTCATATTTGATACTTGTGGAATTTCCTGTCATATTGTTCAGTGAAATTGACTGGAAGTATTGCATTCAGTTTACGGCAGGATAAAGAAAATTGAAGCTTCTCTTGAGTAGTGTGGTATGTTATATAGGTTCCACTGTTCTTTCTATATCATTCAAAAACAATGTAAGACAGTCTGTTTGTATACAAAGGTCTACTGGGAAACCTGATAATTATATCAGGGCTATAAAGTGTGTGCTTGGCAGTAGTGAAAGGTTCAATCTGATGTAAGGCCTTCATTGCAGAATTTGGCTTTCTTTGGGATTCATGTTAAGCTCACAAGAGAATGTTCTAGTTCTAGAATTTGTGTTGTGAAAAACCTGAAAGAATTGAATAATTTCCTCACTTGTGTATGGGATTGCATTTCCTACAAGGCTACCTAAACAGGAACCTAACATTTGTAATGGTTAGAAAGAGTTTCCTGAAACACAGAAAGTTATAGAGGTTTAAATGTGAAATCACAGTTTATTGCCTAGCAAGGTGTTTACAGAAAATTCACTTAGTTTCTAAAGACTTTATTTAAGAATGAATCACAACCCCTGAATCACAACCCCTTTAGCACTAGTTTTTTATGCTAAAGGGGGTTATGACATCTATTCAGTATTTAGCAAACAGCGGTAAGATTATTTTAACATTGTTCATGTCTGTACCACTTATGCAATCAATATGTAAGTGATATGGTGCCCAATGCCGAGAATATGTGGACCCTTCAAAGAATTTCCTGCTTCAACAAAGCCCTCAAAACTTTGCTGAGTTCCCGCGAGGTTGAAGCACAATATGCATGTGGAGACAGCCATCGCTCATTAGTTATCAACCATTTGCAACTCAGCAGAAGATGTCACAGAGGAAGGAGACACCTCTGGACCTTAATGGTAGGTATGTCAACTAAATGATGGCTTCATAATCAGAAGTAGCACAGTGATACTAAATTAAAAATTCAGCTGACATTTGGCATTGTTGTTAAATGGAACCTTACAACTGGTAAATTTCCAATTGACTGGGTGAACTGCAGTAGAAGAGGGAAGCATCAGCCTTAGTCTAACTCCTGAGGTGCTTCAAACCTCAAAGATCCATCTCATGACCACATAGATGGTAGTGTAGATACAGTGAGGGCACTCACCAGATCTCCTCCAGACACACTATTTATTGACTGACTGTAACTCATACATAGTCATTGTTGACAAATTAGTCCTTAATGTGCCTTTCTCAAGACCACCTCATCTCTTATGGATTTGTTCCCTGAAGTGGTCTTTTGACCATCAGTCCATTGAGGACTGATATGGTTACAATGACATTAGTTACAGTATATTAATAAAAATATCCATACAGTATAACATCCAGAAGCATTTTTTCAAAAGTATGGCTGAAGTATAAAAAACATTTTTTTGGAGAGCTAAATTTTGCACTGATCTTTTCATTCAGCATTTAGATTGTACGGAAACCTTTAAGGTTTGAGAAGCTTATCGAAACTTATATGAGGTAGAAGATACATTTTCTTATTAGTGAAACCTATATTTTGGGATTATTGGCCTGTTAAAAATTTGTAGAATTAGAAAATCAGAAATGTTGTTGTTATGTTCAAGGTTCTTATCACACCACTGGTTCAGCATGAATACTGTTATTTGCCGAAACAGTAGTGAATATAGTATTAATCCATATAAACCTTGTGTCCTAATTTGATTTATTTCTAATCTGTTTTGCAGACGCTGGTGACATAGTGTCACAAAATGAATTACACTATGCTACCTATTTTCAGCAACTCCTTGCAACTAGATGCAGCAGCAAGTCATCAGGTACATGAAAAACATCAAAACATATATGATCAAAAGCTACAAGTGGGAAACATAACTCTTCTGTCCTGCCCCCACACCAAAGAAAGTGTGCTGGAAAGTGCAAGTCATCATATGTTACGTGTAACCGATAACACAATAACAGACAATGCTAGCTCTCCATGACCTTCAACCATAAATGTAAGCAACCAAGGAAATATCCAGTTCAAGACACCATTTCTGGAAGAAAGTACAGCAGGGCACAGCCTAGAGCACTTGTCAACATCTTTTAAAATTTCCTCAAACACAGAATTAACTTGTGCTAAGTATGAAAGTCACTGCAATACCTAACACCAACTGACACTGACTTTCTGAATTAACCATTGTACAGTAAGCAGTTTTTGACAAATTATTTTGAGTTGGTACTTTGATACTACTTGTCCATAAAAAAATTTTAATTCCTGTTGCTGCTACTGTTACTGTTCTTATACAGCATTCAGCTTTTGTAATCTGTCTGCCTCTAACCAATCTCTATTACAGACTTCTAAGGGTATATTACCTAAAGTGTTGGTTTATAGAAGTGGAGATGTTGCCCACAGCAACCAATCAGATTCTACTTGTCATTTATCGAGCACCTTTTCTAGAACATAATAGCTAGAATCTAATTGGTTACTATGGACAACACATCCACTTATATAAACCCACACTTTAGTAAATATACTCTCTAGTCTTAAGGTCTGTTGCACCCAGGGCTTTGCCCTAAGACAGGGGTTCCCAACCACAGTCCTCAAGGCATACTAACAGTCCAGGCTTTAAGGATAGCCATACTTGAGCACAGATGTCTTAATTAGTGCCTCAGTTATTTTGATTTAACCATCTGTGCTGAAGCATGGATATAACTAAAACATGGACTGTTAGTGTGCCTTGAGGACCGAGGTAGGGAAACACTGCCCTAAGAGAGCTGTTTTAAGGGTGAACATAGCAGTTCAGTGCCTTCTGTTCTCCAGATAGTTAGAACACTCAATAAATGTACACTTCACAATAATAGCTTTAAAAATAATGCCTTTGATATTATGCTTAATTTTGTGAATTGATGGTTTGCGCAGAATTGAAATTCAAGTGATAATATTTTGTCCTTATTTCACATGTCTTTCCTGCTTTCACATGTCTTAATGTTGGAAGGTATGAAGTGGGCAGAGGGTATCGGAGTTGGGAATCATCAAACTGTAGTGATTTGAAGCAAAACTAAATTGGCAATCAAAACTTAAAAAAAAAAAATAGCTGTAATCAGCAAATTTTTACCCAGTAAAATGCAGTAAGCGAATCAAGGAAATCTATTTTCTGTTATCTTAAATCAACTTAAACATGAATAATGCAAGCTACCATTTTAATGACCTGATTAACCACGCCCACTATTGAAAAACCTATAAAAATGGTAGAAAAGGAGACAGTATAAAGTGTGGCTTTCATTACATACTGTAGAGTAGTAACAAACAATTTGTTAACAAGAAGACAGTAAAACTATTACTCATTTTGTTCTTCCTTCCTCATGCTAGATTAATACAAAAAAGAAGAGTTATCCACAATTGAATAATTATCTAGAGTAAACTATAAGATTTATGGAAATGTATCAAATGATTAGTGTGCTGATACATTTATGTTTGCAAAACTTCAACAACATACAGTATATGATTTCTTATGCTGTATTATCTGTTATTTACACATATTTGATTTTGAGTTATTGGTTTAATTCAGATTTGTATAGCAACAGAATACTTTAACATATTAAAGCAAATACTATAGCTAAGATTAAAAAATTTAGAAATTTGAGATTTGCTATTGGTGCTAACAATATTATACTGCAAATCTGTGTATCTAGCAAATAAAACCATGGGGAGTTTGTTCGTATTTTCCTATAAAAACATTTGAGCTTGCAGCCCACCATCAAGAAATCCCAATTATCTGCAAGTTCCTTCACTAGCATATGTGCACAACACGGCATTAAATTGCAGCAAAATGCACTCCCATCTCTGGTACAGAGGTGACAGCATTAAATTGCAGCTAAATGCACTCACCTCTCATGTAAGAAGGTGACAGGGGCTGTCTTGTGAGCCAAACCAAACTTGGCCTTTTATAGCTCTGCTTGAAAGTAGCCATAGTACTAGTCAAAAACAAGATTTTGGTACTTACCGACAAATCCCCTTTCCCTGATTCCATAGGGGACACTGGAGGTTTCAATACAGGGGGTATAGATGGTGCTGAGTGGAGCTGGCACTTTACATTTTTTTTAAGTGTGACTAGCTCCTCCCCCTGTATACCCCCCTACTAAGCCCAGTCTAAGGAAACTGTGCCCGAGGGGAGCAGAGAAAAAATATGAACAGAAGAGGAGGAGGCGAAAGTACACAAAATATTTGAAAAGATTGAAAAAAAACAGAAATACAACAAGAGACGGCAAACAGGTCCCTAAAAGTCAAAGTAAAAATGACCACAAGCATGGCTGGAAGGAACAGCCCAGGGTTCGTGTCCCCTATGGAATAAGAGAAAGGGAGTTATCGGTAAGTACCAAAATCCTGTTTTCTCCTTCATCCATAGGGGACACTGGAGGCTACAAGACAGTGGGGATGTCCCAGAGCTCCCATCACAGGCGGGAGAGCACTGAGAACCCTGCAAAACAGATCAGCTAAACTGCGCTTGGGTGGCCACGAACGTGTTAAATCTGTAGAAACTAACAAAGGTATGCCGGCCTGACCAAGTGGCCACCCGGCAAAGAGATTCCATGGAAACTCCGCGAGCAGCCACCCATGAGGTACCCACTGAGTGAGTGGAATGTACTGTAATGGAAGGTGGAGGCTCTCTAGATGAGACCATATATGTCTGTCTGATAGTCAGGCGAATCCAGCGAGCCAGTGATTGTTTGGAAGCTGTCCAACCAGGACAAGCAGCAACATACAAAACAAACAGTGTGTCCATTTTATGTATGGCTGCAGTTCTCTCCACATACTGTATATCTGAAGAGTCCTAACAACATCTAAGGATCTTGACGAAGGTGAATTCTGTGGAAGAACTTTTACCACAATAGGTTGGTTGATGCGGAAAGCAAAAACCACCTTATGAAGAGAATCCATTCTAGTACGGAGTTCCACTCTATCCTCATGAAATATCAAATATGGAGGACGATAGGATAGAGCTCACAGTTCTGACACATTCCTGGCTGATGCCAGTGCAAGAAGTGTAACCTTCCACGAAAGGTATTTTAATTCTACAGACTCCAAAGGTTCGAAGGCTGGTGGACTGTAAGAAGGAAAGGACTAGATCCAAGTCCCATGGAGCTGTAGGAGGAACAAAGGGTGGCTGTGACCTAATCACACCTTGCAGGAAAGTCTGCACATCCAGTATCAAGGCCAATTTATTTTGGAAGAAACCCTTAAGAGCTGAATTTTGGACTTTTAGAGAACCCAAACACAGATCTGCTGAAAGACCTGCCTGCAGAAAAAGCAGAAATCTGGCTAAGTCGAATTCTGTAGGCGGAGATCCTCCATGTTCACACCACAAAACATAAGCCTCCCAAATAGGGTAGTAATGTTTAGAAGTAAATTCCTTTTGGGCTCTGAGCATAATAGGGCTTACCCTGAATGGGATCCCTTTACATCTTAAGATGGCCCTTTCAACAGCCATGCCATCAAATGTAGCCACTTTAAGTCTGTATAGACTAAAGGACCCTGAAGTAATAGATCTTCTCTCAGTGGTAGGGGCCATGGATCGTCGATCAGCAGATGTTGAATGTTGGAATACCAAGCTCTGTGAGGCCAGTCCAGAGCTACCAATAGAACCTTGGCCTTCTCCCTTTTGATGCATTGTAGGATTCGAGGGAGAAGAGGGAATGGAGGGAACAGATAGACAAATTGGAACTGCCACAGAGCTGACAGTGTATCCACTGCCACCACCTGTGGAACTCTTGTTCGAGAGCAGTAGGGAGGCTGTCGATGATTTTGTCTGGATGCCATGAGGTCAAACTGTGGAAGACCCACCATTGGACCAGCTGGTGAAAAACTTGAGGATGTAGTGCCCATTCCCCTGGATTTACATCCTCCTGGCTGAGGTAGTCTGCCTCCCAATTTTTGATGCCCGGAATGAAGATTGCTGAAATTGCTTTTGCAAACTTTTCCACCCAGATTAGAATCCATCTTATTTCCTTCATAGCCGCTTGACTTCTGGTGCCTCCTTGTCTGTTTATGTATGCCACTGTCATGGCATTGTCCAACTGGACCCTGACTGCTTGGCTCCACAACAGTTGATCTGCTGTCTGGATAGTGTAGAAGACTGCCCTTAGTTCCAATATGTTTATCGGCAGACCTGCTTCCTGTGATGTCCAGCAGCCCTGGAAGTAATGTTCTTGAATCACAGCCCCCCAGCCTCTTAGACTCACATGTGTGGTGACAAGAGTCCAATCCTACACTCTAAAATTCTTTCCCTCCAGTAGGTGAACCGAGTTCAACCACCAGAGAAGGGATATCCAAGTTCTGGGACTTAACCTTACCCGATGGAAAAGATGGGATCCTGTCCATTGTGAGAGGAGACCTAGCTGAAATGTCCTGGAGTGAAAACGACTGTAAGGAATGGCCTCAAAGGCCGCCACCATCTTCCCCAGGAGTCGGATGTACACATGCACCGAAACCTGACTACGTCAAAGGACCGTCCTCACCATCTCCTGAATTAAAGTTACCTTTTCCTGAGGGAGGAACACACGCTGAAACAATGTGTCCATGATCATTCCCAGAAAATGCAACCTCTGCGTCAGTTGCAGATGAGACTTGGGGAAATTCAGGATCCATCCATGACAAATGAGAAGGTTGCGTGTCACTGTGATGTTCTGCAGTAATTGGTCCCTGGAATGTGCTTTCAGCAGTAGATCTTCCAGGTAAGGGATAATAGTGATACCTTGTTTCTGAAGGAGACTCATCATCACAGCCATGACCTTTGTGAATACCCTGGGGGCTGAAGATAAGCCGAAGGGTAAGGCCTGAAACTGGAAATGTGAATTCCTGAAACTGGAAATGTGAATTCCGAACTGCAAATCTCAGAAACGCCTGGTGAGGAGGGAAGATAGGGATGTGAAGGTAGGCGTCCTTGATATCTAGAGATACCATGAATTCGCCATCTTCCAATCCCGCAATCACCAACTGAAGGGACTCCATCTTGAACTTGAAAATCTTTAGGTATGGATTAAGATCCTTCAACTTCAGAATAGGTCTGACTGAGCCATCCGGCTTTGGAACCACGAAGAGACTGGAGTAAAAACCCTTTCCAGTCTAATGTACATGAACTGGGACCACCACTCTCATGGATAGAAGCTTGTCTTTGCTTCTTGTAGAACTACACTCCTGTCATTGGAAACTGGCAAACCTTGAAAGTTGAACTTGTATCCACCAATGATGAGATCCCGGATCCAAGCATCCGTACAAGTTTCTGTCCATACTTCTCCAAAGTCCCGAAGATGCGCTCCCACTCTGGGTTCCCCAGGTGAGAGGGAAGCCTGTCATGCACTGGGCTTGGTAGTAGACTTAACCTCCTGCAGAGCAGAGGTTGTTGCTGCTGCAGCTCTTCCCTGACCTCTGGAACCACGGGAAGATGATGGTCCTCCTCTGAAGCAGCCACATAAACAACCCAGGGCCCGAAAGGACTGAAACGAGGGTCCCGAATAAGATCTCCTAGGGGAGGAGCTACAGAAGGAAGATAAGTGGATTTACCTCCTGTAGCCTGAGAAATCCACTTATCTAGTTCCTATCCAAATAATACACTTCCCGTGAACAGCTCTCTTTGATTCTGCGTTCGCTTGCCAATATATAAGCCACAGCACCCTTCATGCTGAAAATCGCCAGAGCTGAAGTTCTGGAGGTGATATTGCAAATATCTTTGGACGCTTCTCCGACGTAAGATACAGCTTCACCTATATGTTCTGCCAATGTAATAAGGTCTTCCTCCAGCTGCTAGTCTCTCATTCCATCAGCCAATTGTCTTCCCAAAGCTCAATAGCTTTGTTAGTCCAGCAGCTTACAATCGCAGGATGCAGAGTCACCCCTGCAGCTGTGTAAATAGACTTGAGAGTGTTTTCTAATCTCCTGTCAGATGTGTCCTTTAAAGATGTTGCCCCAGGAACTGGAAGCATAGTCTTTTAGACAGCCATGAAACTAATGGATCTACTGTAGGGGGAGTCCCGCAAAAGTTTCTGTTATCTGCCGGAAAAGGATAAAAAGATAACAGCCAGGAAATTTTTGTCCGATATTCCCAAGCTGACGTTAGAAGAGAATCTAGCTCTTCCTAGCACAGAAAAGCAATAGCCTATCTTTGTTTCTTTAGAAAGAAAGATTGTCGAGCAGGACCTGAATGCTCCTCTTGTATTTGCTATATCTGTCGAATTGCAGAAATTTAAAGCCTCTATCCCCTTGGATACCGGCTCAGACTCCTCTTGGAGTTATTTAGGCAAATTTGGAGCATATTCACCTTCTTCTAAATCTGGCATATTCTCTTCCTCCGAGTCATTTGATTGGAGGACTGAGGGTAGCAGTCTCTTTTTTGAGACCTGAGGAGAGTATCCCGTAGTAGTATGGGAAAGAGTAATGGCTTTTGAAATCCCCTCCATGGATATAGCTAAGGACCTCACCCATGCTGGTTCCTCTAGAGCCGCTGACCTGGAAGCCACTCTTTCTTTGCGAGAAGCCTCCAGCTCAGCAGAGATAGAGGACATACCGGATGTAACCTGCGTTCAAGGCGTTGGTTCTGACATCCCGGCAGACTGTTGTTCAGTATTGCAAATGTCACACAATCAGGTGTTAGATGGCTCACCCTGAGTAAATTTAACTGCACACTTTTTGCAGGTAAATAAATTTTGTGATGCTTTTGATTTGCCAGTCATACTACATTCAGACCCCACACAAACAACATAAATGTGTAGTGAAATAGGTCAGGAGAAGGAGAAACTGGGTACAGAGAGGCAGGAGAGAGCCACACTAGCCCTAATAGTGCTCCTAGCCAGAAAACGCTAGCCATAGGAGGAATAACCACTAATAAATAAGTAGTTACTAATCTGCCTTAGATGCTCTCCTGACCAGCCTAAACCCCACTATACTTACAGACCGGGATCAGGCTTCAGTTTCGTGCAGCAGCTTGTGTGTGCAATAGATGCTGTCTTCTACGAATGTCTGCCAGCACACTTTCAGGAAGCGCAGGGGCTGCTGGGAGGAAGGAGCAGGGCTCCAGAGCTAAGCTCCGCCCCCCCGCTAGGCGCTGTGTATGGAACTTGTGTCCCCCGCTTGGTCCGACACAGCCGTTTGTACTCTAGTTGCCCAGCTAATTGGGGCTTAGTTCATACACACTGACCGTGCTGCTGCTGCTGCTGATAGGGGATAATCCTTTTTAGGATGCCCGGAGAGCAGTCCATTAAAATTGCACCACCTATGAAATGGTTAACCTGGCTACCCTGCTAGTCAGGGAGCCAGGAAATACTTACAGTGTTGCTGTGCTGCCGGCGGTGGTTAGTGACTGTTGGGGGTCCGCTGTGCACACTGCAAGCAGCGGCATGTGGCACCCCCTAAATAGATACTGAGGTCTCTGAAGTCGGGGACCCCAGACAAAGTGCATGCACTTGCGAGCGGGTGCCCCTGGCAGCTCCCACAATGCAGACAGGAGGTGCAGCTTCTGCCTGTCTGTCCTCAATGCTTTAATGAGGAATATCCTAAACCCTGAGGAGAAGTGTAAAACACATGCAGCCCCCTCAGGCACAAACTTAGACTGGGCTTATAGGGGGGTATAGAGGGGAAGGAGCTAGTCACACTTCAAAGAAATTTAAAGTGCCAGCTCTTCTCAGCACTATCTATACTCCACTGTCTTGAAGCCTTCAGTGTCCTCTGTGGATGAAGATAAAATATTGTTTTGTTTCAATATAGATATGTACATGGCGCTAAATACTTAGTAGTTCAAGAACTGTAAGAATTGCTTAACTCAAATTGTAGATAATATTATGCCTGCAATAGAATCTTGTCCCAATAGATTATTAGGCAAAATGCACATGATACCTCCACGGAAACAAGTACAAATTGAGGTAAGCTCAAAATGTATTCAAATAATGGAGAAGATCAGTGTCTCAATATGTTTCATCCACAAATGGACATCTTCAGTAGTAAAGAAAAGATATTTCTTTACCTCTGAACAAGTTCTTGAGCTACTGAGTCTTTTTTGTACAGATACTTATTTTACTTTTTTTTATGTGTATGGTTTCATATCCTGTTTGTTGTGTTGCTGAATAAATGTACATTTTATAAAAACTTACTACTACTTGGTGACAATTGATTTTGTTCCCACATGAGTTGAGTGGGAGAGGTGCCTATTACTTAAGCATTGCTAACAGAAACACCAACAGATAAAGATTGTACAATCTTTTTTCTGATATGCACATTTTCACCATAAGAGCATTTTAGTGGAGCTGCAAACCAAGCATCAGTCACATTGATATTTTCAATACTGTACTAGTGTGACTTTGTCTCTTTCGTATAATGGAGCAAAAACTATCCTGGACCAGTTGAAGCTGTTAACCATATAAGAAGGAACAGTCCCAAATCTAAAACGGTTCCATCTTCATACTATACGGTTGATTGTAGCGTTTGTTTGGTATGCATATACAGTAAGATCAGCGGTTCGGTTTCCCTGAAAAGCAAACTCACACAAAATTACTTTGGGGTTCCAAGTAGAACTTGGTACTTCATGCAATTAGAAAATTAGGAACTTGCATTTAAAATCTGATCTTGCATGTTTTGGATTTAATTTAGATCCCACCCTTGTCATTTCAGGTGCTGTGAGGTGGTCACAATTGACTGGAAATTAATGTTTTTGATCTAAATAATTCTAAAGGATCAAAAACACACCCAAATTAGATGTAGGCTCAATCTGTTCATGCAATGAATGACCCCGAGGGAGTGAGCATGGTCACTCATTGTGGGTACACACTTGCCAACATGGATGATATGTCATCCTGATTTGCTCTTTTAAGCAACATATTGTCTAGTGTGTACCCAGATTCACACTTTCCCCTCCCTCACCTCTGTAGCAACACATTACCCCCTCTGACTCCTGTAGTAACAGATGCTCCTCCCTCACCCCTGTAATAACACATTACCCCTGCTCACTCCTATAGTAACACATTCCCCTCCCTTGTCCTATAATAACACATTTGACATTCCCCTCCGTCACCTGTGTAGTAACAAATTACCCCGCTCAGCCATGTTGTAACAGATGCCCATCCTTTACCCCTGTAGTAACACATTACCCTGCTAAGCCCTGTGGCAACACATTCTCCTCCCTCGCCCCATAATAACACATTTGACATTCCCCTCACCCACTTGTGTAGTAACACATTCTCCTCCCACACCTGTGTAGTAACACATTCCTCTCTCTCACCTGTGCAGTAACACATTCCCCTCCCATACCTGAATAGTAACACATTCGCTTACCTCTATATTAACAGATTCCCTTCCCACACCTCTATAGTAACACATTGCCCTCCCTCATATGTGTATTAACACATTCTCCTACTTCACCTCTATATCACACCTCTAACTGCTGTTGTAACACATTTTCCTCTCTCACCTCTGTAGTAACACATTTCCTTCCATCACTATTCAAATAGGGGAGCCTCACAAACTGCCAGTGATGTTTGGCAGCACTTGGGGTGACAGTTGCTGTTTGAATTCTGAACTGTGCTGCAGCCACGATGAGTCAGTTAGGCAGGGAATTGCACATGGGGAGGAAACATTTTTGCCCCTTTCACCCCATTAGGAGTCACATTTTGAAAAGTCTCTTCTTAGTGTGCACCTCTTCTTAGAGGGTGACGTAGGTGACTGACTGACTCATCAATGCCCAGACGAAACCCCTTTACCTAGAAACATGAAAATCAGGGAGTATATACAGTACATATATGACATAGGTATATACTCCCGTATTTTCATGTTTCTAGGTAAAGGGGTTAGGGCTGGGCATTGATGAGTAATTCAGTCAGTGAGCCAGTCAGTCAGACATTTGATATATAGATATAGTCTGCATAGTGCCATTTTGTGAAATATTATTGTATAAATTAATAGATAAGAATGTTCTCTGGCTCCATTTAGTAGAAGTCAGTAATTATGCCAATAAGTCCTGTTTTGAACTAAAAAAAAGGTAAATAAAACATTAAACATTTATATCTTGTAAACTATAATGTATTCTTGTAAGGGTTTCAGTCTTTTTTACCCTTTTGAACATTGCAGTGAAATTTACAAACAAATGCATTAACATGCAGAACATGTTTTTAGTTGTTCTTTTGTGAAGCCAATGAAACATCTACTTTTACTTTGATTTTACTGCTTGTTTTTTCAGTACGTGCTAAGCAAATGTCAAAGGAGTGCTGCTAGTTTGTTTGTCTGGTTGAGTTCTCTATAAATGTATGTTTTTGTCAAAGCTCTAATTTCCCAGAGAGCAAAATTGTGGTTTTAAAAGTGCAGGCTCAAATAACTAAATATATACTTATTTCCTGAATCATAGCTATTGTCCTAAAATGCTGGGCTATAGTCTATGATTCTTATTACAACATTATACTGAGTTGAGTACATACAATAGAATATACACAGTCACTACTAACTGGAAGGCAACCAAAAGTGCAAAAATATAAAATTATAAATGTGTTCCTCTAACTGTTTCTACATCTATTCTAAGGGCCTGATTCATTACGGATCACAATTGCAACAATGTACGCAGATTGGCTGATGGGGTGTAATGTGCATGCATATGCACCACAGTGCGCGTATGAGAGTTAGCATTGTGATCGCACTGCAATCTCTTACGCAGATACAAAGCCATAACAGATCGAGGGACGGGACGTCAGCGTTTTGGGGTGTTGACAGGGGAATGTTTGGAGAAGTGCCTGTCCATTTGAACGCTATTTACTGGGCATGCATAAATAAGCCACTGCAATGGCTTAAGCAGCTTGAGTACTCATTGTGTGCGACGACAGTTGCATTTTCTGAGTATGGTCAGACTTGCAGTAATTCTGCATGAGGGTCTGATGTTACCCAATGTTACATATGTATATGCAGGATTGCAAGGACTTACAGATGTGCGGAAGCAGAAGTGGGCGTCTCTGTGCCGGGTGAGCATTTGCATACATTAGAAAATTTTCACAGCAAATCTGTGAGCATAATAGCAGCTGCGATTGAAATAGCAATTCATAGTGAATCACACCCTAAGGGGTCTATTTACTAAGCAGTGTTAGGAGAAAGAGTGAAAACTGATAAGGTGCCAGCCAATCAGCTCCCAAGTGTCAGTTTTCAAACAGCCTGTGAGCTGGCAGTTAGGAGCTGATTGGCTGGCACCTTATCACTTTTCACTCTGTCTCCTAACACTGCTTAGTAAATAGACCCCTAAGTCTGATATCTATACTGGTCATTCATTATACATTTCTGTTAGTCATTTGGGATAGTAGGCTAGATATAACTGTAAGGGGTAAATTTAATAAGATTCGAGGTTGGTCGAGTTAGCATTCTCTGGAGAGTTTAGGCATTTTTTCCACTCACAAATTTACTAATGTCAAACTCGGGAGAGAAATTTCCTTTGCTACAGAAAAAGTCTGGAGAGTTAGTAAACTTTCTTCAATTCACCACCGGCCAAACTCGAGTAACTTTTCTCTAGTGAAGATAGGATTAGGGAATGTACCAAGACGAGAGTTTCAAAACTCTCATGAGAATGGACAAAACTTGTGTCCAAATTCGTGAAATAAATTCACCTTAGTTTGAGCTGCAAGTTCAGCAGAAACATATGCAGAACAGTGTGATCCATGTATGTTTTGTTTAAAAAAAATTACATAGGGTCCCCCCCAAAAAAGCATAACCAGCCCTGGGCTGCTCAGCCAGTTTTGGTTCCTAAAAATACAGGGAAAAAATGAGTAGGGTTGCCCCGTATTTTAGGAACCAACACTGGGCTGCTGAGCCTGTCTTAGTTTTAAAAATAGGGGGGAAAAATGCATAGGGGACCCCTTGTTTTTAAAACCAGCAATGCGCTCAATCCAGCCGGGGTATATTGCCACAGCCAGGGGACCCTATCACCGGGTCTGCCCAGAAAAGCATTTGCACCCCAAGCTGGGGATCTCAGTGGAGGTGGGGACCCCTGAATAAAGGGGTCCCCCCACTCACGAGCACCTCAGGCTTAGTCTGAAGCCCAGGGCTTTTCCCCGCAGCTCTGGAGCGGTGGGTGTGAGTGTAATAGTATTGTAAATAGTGTAAAACTATTGTTTTTCACTGTGGAACTATGTGTGCCAGCATGCCTGCCCTTTGGCTCTTGTGAAACTACAAGTGCCAGCAGGTGGCTTGCACCCGTACCCCCGCTGTAAAAAAAAATACATACACCTACCACACTCACACATACTTACCTGCTGCCAGATGTTTTGTCCACTTGTCCAAGTAGAATCTAATGGGAGTACCTGAAAAAAAGATGTTATACTCACCTCTGTCCTTGCACTGGTCTCCATAGAATTCCCAGACTTGGCTAAAAAAAATAGAGTGACCTGATCCATGCCAGACAAGTATTGGTATATGTGTTGTCACATATATCAATTCTTCGTGAATGACAAGAGACAGCCTCTTCAGGAAATCCCATGGCCCGGAAGCCAATCAGAGGCCACTTTACATATAGCAGCCGCTCATTGGCTGTGACCCATGTGTAACCAGCCAATGAGCGGCCACTATATGTGAAGCAACGGGAAGATTAGCTGTTTGTGAGTGAGGTCAGCTCAACCAAAACTGTGCATGTGGGTCTGATATTACTCGAAGTTACCAATGTTTTTGCAGACTTGCAAAGGTATTGCGGATGTAAGTAATGGGAAGTGGGCAGCTTTATACAGTGGTAGGCGTCTTGGTATAGCGCTGTGATTGCATTCATTTGCATAATTTTGCAGCAGCTGGGTGCATGCATGTGCAATCTGGCGATCCGTGCTGAATCAGGCCCAAAGTTCCAACCAATCAGATCCTGTTTTTTTAAATACAACCTGTAAAGTAGTACATCTCTAGTATGTTTGACACCACAATGCTACCATACCAATTTGACAGGAGCCTCATATCTCCACTATGTGCTGCTGGGGATCCCTGCTCCTTTTCCTACAGATGTGTCCACATATAACTAGCCTCCTTGTGTGTTCAACAGCCCTTCTAGTGGTGCCATTAAAATTATATGCAGCATGCCTATGTTCTGTGTGCGACTGTGGGTGTATCTGCATGTGGAATGCTACGCTACAGTGTCACGGCCACTTACACTTTAAAGTAGCATTTCACATGCAGATACACCCGCTGTAGTGCACAGAACATAGGCATGCTGCATATCATATTAATAAATAGAAGCTGCTTGTGCATTCTATTCACTGTGCAAATAAGACACATCTGAAGGTAAAAAGTTGCACGAAAAGTGCTCGGCACTACGAGTCACCTGGCACTCAAGCGTTATGTGTTATGCAATTTGTAGCGCACAGAGGATAGATGTAAGTGGACCATACTTGCCGACATTCAGCTCCCTTCTTCTGGGAGGGAGCTGAATGCCTGCATACTGCGGGGGCGTGGCCAGACAATGATGCTGGATTGGGGCGGAGCCACATGATTGTGTCATTTTGGCCACGCCCTCTCTTCACAATGCCAAAATTAAAGGGCATTGTGAAGCAGGGGGTGGGGCCACGTTGACGCGATTCAGCGCGAATCGTATCATCGTCCCCCACTGCTGCGGGGATTCCTATTAGTGGACGGGGAGGCAGGTGGCAGCCAGGAGGCTTGCCTGCCTTTCTGGGGGGTCCCGACCAAATCGGGAGGGTAGGCAAGCCTGATGTGGACACCATCTGTATCTAACAGTCTGCAGATTTCCCTTTTCCACCATTCCCCTCACTGTCCTATTACATGCTACCCCGTCCTCAGTAACATAATGACATGTTGAGAGGTCACTGCTTCCCACAGCTCATTTGTCTCCTGCTGCTGTGAACATAAAACAAAATTAATTGGTCTGTTTGTTTGTTTATCTTTTTGTTTGTTGGACACCCCTCCACCAATTGGTATAAAACCAATATGATGTGGTCCAGTTGGATCCTGGACAGGTTTTAGGGGGTTAGGTTCCTGGTCGGACCTCCCGTTGGTGTACCTTGGGTAGAACTTTGACCTGGGGAGCCTGTTCTAAGCCTTCCACTGGACGGATTTGGAAAAAACTTCACAGAGTGGTAACATTGGATCCCAGAAGACATACTAGGGGGATTGAGGTCCTCCCAGTAGTGTTTGCTTGGCAGAACCTTGACATGGGCATGCTGAGCAGAACTTTGACCCATGGAGGCTGTTATGGGCGTTCCACTGGATGGATTTTAATGAAAAACTTCACAGAAGGGTGGCAATTGCTCTGGGATGCCAGTCAGACCTCATGGTGGAGTTGTTGGGGTCCCAGTCAGACCCAGGGAGCCTGTCCAGGGCCTATCACTGGATGGATTTGGATGACATCACATAATTTAGATGTAAACTTCACAGAGTGGTAGCATTGGATCCCAGAAGATATACTAGCGGGTTGAGTGCCCGGCCAGACCTCCTGCTGGTATATGCTGGGCAGAACTTTGACCCATGGACCTGTCCTGGACCTTTCACTGGATGGTTTTGGATTAAAAGTTTACAGAGAGGTGGCAATTGGTCTGGGATGTCTAATGGAGTGTTTGGGGTCCTGAACGGACCTCACAGTGGACTGCACCAGGCATAACTTTGACACATGGATTTGGACGACATCATATAATAAAACGTAATAACTTTAAGATGTAAATCCAGGCAATGCCGGGTACTTCAGCTAGTACTTTGGATAAACATGGCAACATGGTAAACCAATACATACTGTAGGTACAAGCAGGAGATAAATATTGAATACAATAAGATGCACTCACCCTAGTCAAATACAATTTAAGAATAAAATTATATATATGTAAGTTGGAACACAGTGAGGTGAAAGGTAAGGTCTCATGAACAAGTAATAAACAGGTGGCCCAGACATAGTAGCAAAAACAAGAGGTATCTGTAGAGCTGTTGCATTTGCATTTTGCGGTAACCTGATAAAGCACAGACCAGGCCCATCCAAGTGGCTAGAACAACCAAATTTCCACAACTTTTCAGAGTGTCCCAACATATAGTTGAATACTCCTGGTATAGGCACTAAGGAAGCCTAAGAGGAAAAACACACAGTAGATTTGTTTCACATGTGCAATGTATGAAGGGATCAAACCATTATAAATATAGGATGCTGAGCATGTTACAGAACAAGGAGCTGAAAGGTACATAAACAGCTGTTTAAATATAATGTATTCAAAACACCCATATATGCTTCTAAATACAGTAAATGAGTCAGTATAAACCTTGACCAGCATATGGAACAGCACAAGGTTTATAAACATCTCAATGCACTGTAAGTGTTCAATTTAAAGAAGACGCCCTCTTCAATCATTGTGTCTTCTTATTGTCAATCTTACAATCTTGTCTCCCAATTAAGGTTTGGAATAATAAACAGTAAAAAGTAAAAACAAGTCTTGAAAACACACAAAAAAAATGAAAACAATTTGCATGCATGAATATACATGCATTACACCATTAGAAAAATATTACAAAAAACATTTTTGGGTATTGCATACTGTATGAGTAAATCACAGCATGCAAGCAATGTTACATTCAAGCCGGCTGTTCATTTTATTTAAAACAGGTCAAAGGAAAAATAAAAGATCAAATTAGATTCAACTGTTTTTTTTTGCAAGAATAAAGGTCATCTGCCAGGATAAGTATAGATTTCTTTAATGGTCATTTTAAAAGTTGGAAAACCAAGATTCTGTTTAGACAGTGTCCCCATTGGCACATGGTTTAGGAACAATGATCCACTTTAATCAGATCTATCTTCACAGTAATTTTTATATGTTCTCACCAATTGTAATTCGTGATTATGATAAAGAGCAAATAAAGCAACTATTTAACATTATAATAAAGAATGTGTATTACTGTGTTGAATACTATAGGTAAATATTTAAACTTGAATAAATATTTCCACTATTCCTTCTCCCATTCCTCTGCAGTAGGTTTTTATGTTAGGAGGGATGTTTTTGTGTGGATTGATTGGTTGATTCCTAAACATGGTAACTGGTAACTAAAATGCTTGCAGAATTAATTTTTTGACCAGTATGAGATCTCATCAAGGCACTTTTGTAATGGTGAAGGAGCTTCAGGTGTTTACACATGAATGGGAAGGAAATATGTGAGTTGCAGTAAAAGTCACACTTTATTGTACTACTAGCATATGCCCACAACTTCATTTGCATGGATGTCTGTTATTGCTTAGCGGTACTAATTATACAAAGAGAGTGGTGGCATCTACTGTAATATTGTGATGTATATTTTATATTGTAGACATTGATCACAAAATGTCTTTGTAAACAATATTTGCTGTTTTTCCTTGAGGGATTAACACAAAAAGATGCTTGGGGCTACTAATTCGTGAGCAAGCCACTTAATTTACAGTAACACTGAGCAGTTACAAGTAACATGAGCAGCGACTCTATAATATGTAGTATTTGTCTTGGTGTGCCATATATTGGATTGACATGAATATTGCAACTTCATGATTTAAGATAAGATGCCTGATTAGTGCTTAATATATAGTTGGATTTTCCTGCTCAACGGATCTTGAGATATATATATATATATATATATATATATATATATGTATTTATATATGCATACATATAAGACTGTTTGTGCTTGGGATGTGCAACATATGCAAGTATTGTGTATATATATATATATATATATATATATATTAAGCAATGTGATGGCAATGGCACCAACCGATAGCAGAATGAATAAGTGATGTTACATTCAACAAAAGTATAACAGAGCGCTCTACCAGGAGGTGTCAGCTAAATCAAAGTGAAAGGACTGGGGCGTGAGTCCTAAATATGGAATAGAAAAAAGTGAATGATTTCAGCGACAGTCGTCTCTACTGAATAAAGTGCAAGTGCAGCAATAATATATTAAATATACTATAGGTGAATAATATATACTAAAAACTGAGGAGTATGTAAAATCAATTGAATCCAAAATATAAAGACAGACTATATAAACACACAGGATGAAATTAATACATAGATCAAAATTGGTTCTCTATATATATATATATTAACAATCCACAGGTAGTATACGGCGCTAGTCCTCTATTCAATTACAAAAGTTTGTTATAATCCACAAATTACCATCTCCAGTCCCGGGAACATGTATAATGTATAGCACTTCCCCTGGTTTGTGGGGTGGCAGCTATTCTCCAGTTAATTGATGTTCCGCCAGTTAAAGGTAGGTTTCTAAAAAATAAATGAGAAAAAAAACACCTCCTAGTGCAATATCGTATGTATACTTTCTCCACCACCAATCATCAATCGCTCGTTGGGTAATGGTGTACCTATAAAGGTGGCATAAATCACTGTTGTATTCACGTATGAGAATATCCATAAAGTCAGATCTCCCTTGGTGACAATCGCATGGAATGTATTTATCCAATAACCGGTTTTCAGTGTTTCCACAATAACACCCGATTATAAAGAAAGCATAAAGAAAACAAATAGCATTGTGTAATACAATTTACATAAAGAATTTATTTGTCATAAAACAATAAAAAAATGCCCGTACATCAAAAACAATTAATTCAAGCTTATATGGAGGGGAACTTAGCCAAGAATCCATGGTGTTGTTTCGTCCTTAGGCCATCTGCTGGACTTCAAGAAGTCCAGCAGATGGCATAAGGACAAATCGCGTTGAGGTGCGGTACTCGATCCTACTAACTCTGGAGACATTGTGGGTTCTTTGCTAAGTTCCCCTCCAGATAAGCTTGAATTAATTGTTTTTGATGTACAGGAATTTTGTTATTGTTTTGTGACAAATAAATTATTTGTATAAATTGTATTACACTATGCTATTTGTTTTATTTATGCTTGCTTTATAATCGGGTGTTATTGTGGAAATACTAAAACCGGTTATTGGATGAATACATCCCATGCGATTGCCACCATGGGAGATCTCACTTTGAAGGGATATTCTCATACGTGAATACAACAGTGATTTATGCCACCTTTATAGGTACACCATTACCCTACGAGTGATTGATGATTGGTGGTGGAGAAAGTTATACATACGATATTGCACTAGGAGGCGCTTATTTTCTCATTTATTTATATATATATATATATATATATATATATACATTATATATATATATACATATATATAAATATACACATATAGGGGGTATTCAATTAGAGGCAAGAAGTCCTTTTTGCCATGATCTCTGTTTTTTCTGGGATAAAGTATCGGGCGCGTGCCCGCTTTATCCCAGTATTCAATTAGGATCTGGTGAAAGCGGGACCCGGCGGAAAGGTAAGTATGGAAAAGTGCAGGGGAATTTCAGGAAATCATCCTAGCACCCCCCTAAAGATGTCCAGACATGAGGGATCACTATGGGTACCCCCGATTTGGGCTGCTGAAGGTAGTCAGTGTTTTTAATAGCCGCGGCAGGTGCATAAATGCGGCTTTAGAAGAAGGAGTGATGAATAGCACTTAGGGATTTTTGGGGAGGAAATAACTTGTTCCATCAAATTTGGGGTACATGAAAATGGGTGCAAGCATATTTTTAAGTCCCTAAACTAATTTTTTTAAATTCCTCAAAAATGCACCTGCCACAACTAGCCGCATTCTTGAAAACACCAGCCGCATACTTGGGAACCCCTCAAGAATCAATTTTGCTAGGTTAGAAGTTTGTCCCCCAATTTTTTTTTACCCCAAAATTCAAGTACCTTTTTTGGGGTGTCCTGAGGATTTTTTTTTTTTTTTTTTACACAGATTACTTTTAGGGGATCCTCCCAGGGCTGCAGGCTATTTTTTTAAGCCTGCACCCCTAAACTCCAATTCTGCACTATTTTTCGCCATGTATTACATGGAGAAAAGTTATCCCCATTTTTTAACAAAGACTTTTCGCAATGGCGAAAAGTCTTTTAAATTGAATATGGGGATAATTGAAATAGGCGAAAATGACATCATCGGCGATAAATTATCGCCGGTAATGGACTTTTCGCATCTAATTGAATATGGCCCATAGCCATTTTGGACTCGAGGAGCCTGTGCAAATTCCAATTAAAATGTCTCCATAGTTCATAAACAGTCTCTAAAAATATACTTGTCCCCAAAATATTATATTTATATACATCTTGTCATTCTTTGCTTTTGGAACCTGCACACTGCATGCTCCGAGTGCCAAGCGTCTGATGTTTCCTTTATTGCTCCTCTCCCTGATGTCGCATTGAGATAATACATACCTCAGTTTTCTTCTAGGTGACTAAGCTATACAATACTGAGAATACAATCCAAATTAATCCCGTAGTTTTTGCATGATGCTGGAATGAACAGACAAACAAAAATTCATAGAAAAAAGATTGTCTCCATAAATCATAGTTCATACAGAGGACCTCATTCAGAGTCGGTCATAACGACCGCAAAACTGAAAAAGGAATCAATCGCACAGCCGGTCGGTCGCAACCAAAGTGACGCCCATACGTAAACAATGCACCTCCTCCTCTAGCTAGCGAGTGATAGCAGCAAGCGATCGAATCAATCATTGATTCGATCATTGTCAGTCGCTGTATGTTAATTTTCTTCTGATGGTTGCGGTCGCTTGTGTTGTGTGCAAATTACACCAAAAATTAACAGAAAAACGAATAGAATAAGCCATCCCCATGAAATATATTTATTCTTATTATTCGCTAATGCAAACGCAGCTGAATCAATTACATGCCAATTAGCAGTGTTATTAGCTACAACAAATGATTATTAGCTGCTTGCATTGTGTGGCTCAAAATAGAAACATCACTCCTAACATCAGTAACATTCGATAGTATCGATTGTACTCTGTGGCTTTAGAGAGCACATACCCAATCTTAAGCTGTACGATCAGCCAGTCCTCTAACCTGCTCGCAGAGTGACGTTTTACTACTTCCGGCCTTCTATGTCGGTCGTAGCAGGTAATTTATGTACGCCCCTAAAACGCCCTGAAAACGGTGCGGAACGCCTGCGTTTTTAGACTACCACCCCTGTCAACACCCACAAACGGCCTTTCATGTCAATCAACTCTCGGAAGCCACTTCCTGCTCGTAAGCCGTATGATCGACAGCATTTTGGATCGCACATGCACACAACTAACCGTACGCATGCGTGGTTTGGAAACATCGGATGCGTTCAACCGAGCGGCCGCTTACGACCGACTCTGAATGAGGTACCAAAGAGTACATTTCTGCAAAATAATTCTATGTACATACACAACCATTACAACTTTATTATAAGTATTGGTAGATACTATAGACCTTTCACTATACAGAAGATTCACACAGAACATGTTACATCCATGGTTATAATAATAATTATGCAATCTATGTTTATACATATTCCAGCTTTTTTATTTACTAGTGTCTGTGAATCAATAGACTTGCAAAAATAAAGATGGAAAAAAATAGAACTTTTGTTACCAAAATCTTTGTTCCAAGGACACTGTGTACTACATAAAAATGGCCTCCAGTTACATTTGTTCATCACCTACTGTGCCATCTGCTTTGATATTTTACATTATTTAAGAAGGGATGATATGCTAAAAGCCAATTCCCCTTTATTTTGGGTGCTATACATCAAGGTCTCTGGTGTTTTATTGTTCAATTATCAAAAGCTGGACTTGTTTTCTGACCTTGAAATATGTTATATAATATGTTATATAATAAAAAAAGTAACAATTGTACTTTGTCAAAAAGTAAACACAAGAGTTGAGCTTAAAAAATATACAAAATGGTGATAAGATTTGCTGCACTCACTTCTAGAGATTTTACATAGCAAATATTACAAAGTAGTGCCAATTGGATGGGACTGATCCAATTTCCCTTATTTGTGCTAATTTGCAAGAAAAGGGGGGGAATACTCCAGGGGTGTTTTTAGAGAGAAGGGGGCCCATGTTCGCTTACCATCCGGGGCCCCCTACTCTCTCTCTCCGGCAGCATACTAACACATTCAGTAGACTCCAGGTACTAGTCTGTGCCCGGAATCTACTGCGCATGCACAGTACACTGGCAGCCATTTTCCCAGCAATTTCCTACTGCGCATGCGCAGAACACCGGAAAAATGTCCACTGCGGCCACTTTCCAGGCGTTCTGTGTAGCGTTCTGTGTAGCGCCTCTCCAGCTGACGTGGGATTTCGGACAGGTAAGTATTTGGAAGTATGGGTGCAGGGTGTGTGAGGGCCCCCTGGACCCAGGGGCCCCCACATACCCTGCACACATTATAGAAACGCCCCTGGAGAACTCCCTTGTTGCAGGTGCATGTTGGAATAACATTGTGTTTTTGTTTTTCTAAAACCGCTGACTAGAGCATTGCTATGCCACACCCATTAATACATGACCACGCCCCAGTGTGTTGCATCCAAAGGGTAGATTCACTAAAGGCCATTCTTAATTGATTTTAATCAATTAAAAATAGATTTAAATTGATCAAAATCAATGTTGTGTTTCAGTGGCTAAATCACACCCATTCACAGAGCATGCCTTATTTCTGTAGTTTGGAAGTGCCCTGTAAAAGTGCATGTTTTAGTAAATATATATATATATATATATATATATATATATATATATATATATTTAATATTTCTGATGTTGTAACATCACATTACATTTGTCAGTTCTCTGGGCCTGATTCAGCTTTGGGAATAGAGTAAGGCTGGGTACACACCTAAACGACCGGCAATTTGTCTTCACCCCGGACATCGCATGATTGCCGGTACACACTTGAAAGATGTAATGAAAGACAGAACAATCTCTATTCCGTCCTTCATTAACTTGTACAGGCTCACATGCGATATTGTATGATTGACTGTGCAGCACAGCCAATCGCACGATATCGCATGCGACCGCGGGTACACGCAAATTGGGCATACACACTGCACAATATGCCCGATTTGTCATTCCGATTTGGCTAAATCAGCCAAATCGGGCCAATATCGTACAGGTGTGTATGCACCCTAAGATAGAACAAGCAAATGTGCACCTGGATAAACCATGTTGCAATGTAAGGGGTGCAAATACATATATTTTTTTTGCATGTGGGGTAAATACCATGTGCTTTTGCATGTAGCCCACAAATGCTGGACAGCTTTATTTTTACACTGCAATTTAGATTTCAGTTTGGACACCTCCCTCCCAAATCTAAATCTATCTGCACATTTTACATCTGCTCCACCTGCAGTGCAACATGGTTTTACCAAGATGCACAGTTACTGCTCGTTCTTACTCTATTCCCAAATCTGAATCAGGCCCTTTCTTGGCTCATGCACCATGTCAGTGAGCAGTGTTGACATGACTGAATAGGATGCCTGATTGCCGTGTGTTCCAATCCAGTTTCAATAATACCACCTGGTGACTTCCATGTGAAAAGCATATTACCTCCAAACTGCCTTAATTTATTCTTACAATAAAAAGTGCTGCGGCAAATATTACTGCTGGTACTTTTCATGGTGTCAATGTATAGTTACATTTGACTTTGCTGTAAAACAATTTCTTACAAAATCTCACTTATTATGTATTAATGTTATCTCTATATGTTTTTCTATAAGTAACAATGCACAGGCAATTAGACCATAATACATCTAATTGGACACAAATTGCCACATGTATGTTTAGAAAGAGATTGCTGATCACATTCTACATCTGGCTTTGAGCCATAATGGTATGGGTGGTAGATAACGATGGCAACATCTGTTATGTAAGCAAGCTGGCTGTGCTTGTATAGCTCCATGTTCAGGCCAAGCGCTGAACATTCTGATCTTTCAAATGAGTTCATACATGTTTATACACATGTATACTGTATACTGTAGCTAAATATGAAAGATCTGCAATGTCATTGCTTGGTCCAAACACTGTGATCTATTGAAGCAGCGTTTGAATGATCAACTGCTATCCACACACATATCTGACATTGGGCTTAGAAGCCAGATCAGACAATCTATAGGCAACTCACGTTTTTGAATAAGATTCACTGTGCAAAATAGCTTTACATAGTTCCAAGAAATATATAAATATTTTCTGAGATGTGAACATTTGTGTATAAAAGATCAGCTCAGAAAAACATTAACACATGCTTGGAATAGCACTGCAATGCATACTTTATATATATATACTACAATATAAGAATAAATATACTGATTAAATGATG
The DNA here is from genome assembly GCA_031769625.1 of Taudactylus pleione. NCBI lineage: Eukaryota > Metazoa > Chordata > Amphibia > Anura > Myobatrachidae > Taudactylus > Taudactylus pleione. Next base: position 23,870,350 of record JAUIMM010000065.1, on the reverse strand, counting down.
ACAACATTCTCATGCAAAAAGGTTGTGTTTTTTTTATTAAACTAGATGTCTTACACCTGAAATGTTTAAAGATGGAATCACTTTTTCACTATGGTGCGTTATTACAAATTCCTGTAGGAGCCTTTGAGCTCTTTCAAACCCCATATAATATCCACATTAGAGAGGTTTCAGGGTCTAATAAAACACTATTAATTCTTCCATCAGCATCTTGAGCACTGAATCCATGTGGCTTACATGGAGGAAAGCGTAAGGTAGGTCATAACCAATAGTCTTTTACGAAGAATAAAGTATTTATGAAATACAGATCCAAGTTCATATGAAATACTGATGAAGGTCAAAAGTGTATAACTGAAGCCCTAATCTAAGAATGTCAGAGTCCAATGTCCATATAGTGATGATGATATTAATAATAACTATTTGCTGCAAAATATTCTACTATATCAAACCCTTGGATTTTGATTAAGCAGATGACTAGGCAATGAAAATGGCTTACATTTTCCATACTTACTCATGCAGGAAAACAAGTACTGTACATGACAAGGACGTGCAGCACACATACAGTAGTAGGTTTCCATTAACAGACTTAGGGGGAGATGTATCAATTCTTATCAAAAGATAAAGTGGAGCAGTTTCCTATAGTAACCAGTCAGCTTCCAACTATGATTTATCTAGTCTATATCTAGATTTATCTAGTCTATAAAATGACAGTTAGAAGCTGATTAGATGCTATAGGCATCTTCTCTATTTTATCTCTTTAGAAGGTTTGATACATCTCACCATAATACCGAATAATTTGTTAAAACTTTACGCAATAATAAAATAATGTTTATGAAACGTTTAGAGTTGTTTATCTTTCTACAATCTGATCTTCATCTAAGTCCAAATAATAAGTAAAGATAATTAGTTAAAAGTGTATTGGTCCATTGCTTAATTAACTATTTCTTATTTTTCAGCCAATTAGGACATATTGTATTTCGAGTTATATTGAACTAACTGTTTTGCTCAAGCCATGCCACACCTGGTCCATTGGGCTAAGTACTTTGATTTAATTATACTAAAACATGCCATTATTATTACTTTAGCTATTTTGTTGTTCATTTATGGTTGTGTTTTAGACTGTTTTGTGCTTCATACTTTGCAATATGTTAAGTTTCAGCTAATAGAAGCTTATTTTTCCCATTGAATCTGTTCGTATAATGCAAAATAAATACATTTGATTTCACGTAATGGAATCCATCTGAAGAAAGCAGATCAAACATTGACAGCCCCATACTTCATGTTTGGATTTAGGTTATTTTATTGGAATACAATGCTACATTTTCTCACAACATATCTTACTTATGCAAAAAGTTCCATTTTAGTGTAATCTGTCCACAGCACATTTTTCCAATATCCAACACTATTTCAGTGCTCACCTTTACCAAATTTGAGATAGGTGTCAATGTTCTTTTTGGACATTCCTGCTGAGATTGTCCTTTATATATACAATTATTGCTCAGTGTGAGCATTACATTGGATTCCAACATTACAAATCAAGACATGTCTTCATATCCTTAGCCAGGTTTGTTTAGCATTCATTTTAGTTGCTACTTTAAATCCATCGGTCAAAGCCACCAATGATCAGCAGTTCTGACAAACTGCAGCTTCATAAACCTTCCCCCTTGTTTGTAGTGATTTGTTTTCTTAATGATCACGCCTGGTGTTAGATTTTCATAATTTGTTCTATCTCACTGCCCATGAAAGCTAAAGTCTATAGCATTAGTTTTGAAGATTTATTTTAAACAACATGATTCCCTTGTATAATGCTGTGTCCATACTGATGGTGACAACCAATGTTTGTGTTTCTTATAGAAAATTTGAACATCTAATTCAAATTATCCCCTTTATAGAACTGATTGTCAAAGAGGTTTGCATACATTGTCCAAACAGGGTAGTGCTAGTTGAATCAGTGTGTTCAATAAGACATTGTGGGCCATATTCAATTAGTTTCACACCTGCGATACTTTTCCGCCTGCTGGACTTTTCGCCTACATTGCGTTTTTTGGACGCGAAAAGTTTCAGTGCGCGCCTCCGCTAATCGACATATTCATTTCCAAAAGACGCAAAAACGCGTCCTGGTGAAACTCAAACAGGTGAAAAGTGCTGTCAGAGATGGGGAAATAAGCGTGACATCCCCCAAAAGATGCACTAACATTGGGGATCAGTATAGATGTCCTCAATTAGCCCCCCTGAAGCTATTTGTGGTACTTAAGTGCATTCAATTGCCTCTATATAGCGTCTTTGCACAAGTGGTGAAGAATAGCATTAAGCAATTTTTTGGGGAGAAAATAAGTTGTCCTGTCAAATTTGGGGTACTTGAAAATGGGTGCAAGCATGGTTTAAATTTGCTAAAGTGAAGTTTTAAGTGGCGTCAAAAATGCACTTTCAGCAAGCACCTGCAATCAAAAAAACACATACCCCATACTTGCAGACCCCCCTAAAGTCTATTTTGCTACTTGTTATGTGTGTACCCCCACTTTGTACTTTTTCACCCCCATTTTCAAAGTAATTTTTTGGGGTGTTCCTCATTGTATTTTAGTTTTTTTTATGCAGTTATCCTTTGGGGGGCTGTCCCAAGGGTGCAGAGTGGTGTCCGCACCTTTGCACCCCAAAACCGCAATTCTGCACTTTTTTCCGCTTGCTATTCATAGGCAAAACTTTTCCGCCAATTACATTGCATTGACTTTTCACGTACGCAATAAGTCTTTGGATTTGAATACGGCGGAAACTTTCCGCCTGGCGAAATTACGTCACCCACGATACTTTTCCACGGATTCAGACTTTTCGCCTCTAATTGAATACGGCCCTGAGATGTATTCTTTTTGAAAATGAATTTAGATCAAACTAGCACATGCAGTAACTACTGTATAAATGGTTCCAAAAATGTTAACAAAAATTTGCAAACTGTATTTCTTCAATTCTATATATTTAGAAGAATTGTAAAAAAATGCTTCTCCTATCATCAGATCTTGGTGAAATAATTCTGTGAATTTTTTTAAAGGTAATCATCTCCATTGTTTGCACCACTATTAGCATTATCAACTATTTGGAAGGTTATGCAAATAGCAAAATCAAATAATACACACATTAACATGTATGCAGGGCCGGATTAAGGCTTGTGGGGGCCCTGGGGCAACTAAGTTGTGAGGGCCCCCATCAAGCTACATGGAGCCTTCCCCCCTCCCCCTCCACATGGGGCCTACCCCTACCCCTCCTGATTACTTACCTTCTGGCTCTGTGTTGTGAATACAGCAGCACAGTCAGCACTGCTGCACAGAGCCATAACTAGACTTTTTGGTTCCCTGTGCAGAAAGAGCATTGGCGCCCCCCTAATTTTTCAAAGGGACATAATGCACCCAAAAAAGGGCCATGGCTTTATGGGGAAGAGTCAGGGAAGAGAAAGGAGAGGCCAGGAGATGCTGGGGATGAAATAAGAGGAAGCTAAAAGCACATAAACACATACATACACATAAACACATACATACACATATATATACACAAACACATACATACACATATATACACAGAAACACATATATACAAAAAAACACATACATACACATATATACACATACATACACATATATACACATAAACACATACATACACATATATACATATAAACACATACACATATATACACAAAAATACATATATACACACATTTACACAAAAACACATACATACACATACAGCATATACACAAAAACACATATATACACAAAAACACATATACACAACATACATACACATATATACACAAACACATACATACACATAAACACATACATACACATATATATATATATATATATATATATATATATATATATATAAATATATATATATATATGTTTGTAGGAGGTGTATAGACCGGCGCACTGGTTAACGTCTTTAGAAACGTATTGCACTGTTTGTGCAATAGGTGTATTTTAGAACAAAGTACAGTTTGTATAGTGCTAACACGTATGACACTTTTATCCCTCTGGTGGAGGTGGCAGAAGTCTTCCCAGGTTCCTGAACGGCAATCAGGGTAAATAGGATCTGGAAGTGGAATTGGGAAAAGGCATGCACCTAATAGTGTAGTATTTAAAACAAGAAAACATGTGCTCAAAATATAATGTGCGTACCAAATAATAAAACTTTAAAGCTTATCTGTGATTCCTTCACTGGGGTTCCATATGGTGAAGTGTGTATGGTCCTCCAACAGGTCAGGAAAACCTTAATAGGGGAGGCTCAAACCGAGCCAGATAGAATGCAAATATAGTGTAGTATTTTTGTTTACACAGCACATATAGTTAATTATATATATATTGCATACCAGAAGAAAACTTGAACATCTGCATGTAATACTCTGATATCTCTTCTCTAGGATCCCATGGAGGCCCTCATAATCCGCACACGGGTGGATAGGGTTAGCCTCAAACAAGCAAAGAATGACCCTTATCACAAGTGAGCTTTTTCACAAACAAAGGGGTCTTTTAATCACATTTACAGGGATACAGAGTATAACAGGGGTTAACAAAAAAACATAAAAGTTAGAAATGGTAAAATGCTTATCTGCAATATATTCAGCAGAGTGGAGAGGTACTGGAGCAAGGTCGGAACGCGTTTCGTCCTCTTAGACTTCCTCAGGGGTAAACACATACATAAACATATATATACACAAAACAGATAAATATATACACACATATACACAAAAACACATACATACACATAAACACATACATACACATATATATACATAAGCACATGCATACACAAAAACACATATACACAATATATATATACACATAAACACATATACACAACATACATACACATATATACACATAAACACATACATACACATAAACACATACATACACATATATAAACAATAAAACAGTACATATACACTTACTTTTTATGCAGCTTCATTTATGTTCGCTTCATTAGGCTCCGCTCCCTCATGCCGTAATCCTGCAATTTGCGGGTCATATGGCGGTGGGGCTTGCCATACTGGCTTCGCTCCCACTTCGGCCACGATAGCAGCAGGGGAAGTTGCTCCATCAGCGTGAGCTAGTGGTGGGGGCCCATGTCACCCCCCCCCTTAATCCGGCCCTGCATGTATGGTATGCATACTGTATATGGTATGCATACCAGGCATAACATAATCTCCTTAGAGATTCTTGTCCATGCCATAATGTTGCAGAGCTTCAAAGTTTCTTAGAACCAGCACAGATAGATTACCATATAACTGATGACCATAATAGGTACTAGATGGCCACCTCTGATTGGCTGCTTGCATATTGTTCACTCCAGCCAATAGCACTTGAGCAATTAGAGCTTCTGGCTATATTATACCAAGTTGTGGCTACCTGTTCACATTCATTATTTGTTATTTACTGTACATTTGGACTATTGCTGGAAAGAAATCTAATTGAAGGTTTTAAAAAGTAGATAACAGTTGAGACACTATTTTCTATTGTGTACAACTTTGTAAAATTAATTGGCATCATGGCTTTCTGCTTGCAGACAGCTTGGACCCACCCAGTAGCAGAATGCATTAGCATAAGGATTCTTCAACTGCCCAAAAATGCAGCCACTTTGCATGTGACTGAAAATCAGCCTGAAAGTCTACTTGTGCGTACACACTGGGCGATTTTACTGAGCGATTGCACCGACATCAGGGGGGACTGCCGGGCCTGGCGTCCCGGGCCCAGACACTTGAGGGGCCCACCTGCTACTTCCCTTCCCCCCTGCCACCATAACTGTCACTGACAGGCCTGGCCAGGGGCCTGCTCCTACCAACGTGCTGAGGTCACTAATCCTTTTATCCTCTCCCATCCACCCACTCCCGCCGCCGCCATGTTCAGGGCTGGCTGTGGGACAGGATGCTCCCCGGCTGGCGGCTGCTCTGTGCTGCTAGCCTTTAACACAGTCGAGCAGCTGGACAGCTTTGTTTCTCTGAGCACCTCTTAGCAGCGCTAGAGGTGTTCAGAGTAGCTGAGCTATCTGGCTGCTCGACTTAACACTGTCGGCAGGTGCGCATGCATCGTGACTTCTCACATCAGGGAAGGCTGCTCTGCTGACCGTCGGCTTCTACAGTGGAGAAAGCCAAGGGTGGATCAAAGCAAAGAGGACAAAATGGAAGACCAGAGACCAAAGAAAAGGTGGTAAGTTTGCTGGAGAAGGAGAAGGGGGATTTGAGACTGGTGATTATTAAAGGAGTAGCTGTAGTGTGATTTTTTAAAGGGGGGAAGGGACTTGCTATGAGGAGATTACTGAAGGGGAGGGGGTTCAGTAAAGTGATTTTTGAAGATTGGGACTGTGAGGTAATTACTGAAGAAGGGGGTGCTGTGAGATGATTATTGATAGGGGGACTTTCTGTGAGGTGATTACTGAAATAGGAGTGCTGTGATGTTACTGTAACATGGTCAACTCCACTTGTTCCAGCTATTTTTAATATGCCTCTATTTTTCGAGGTTCTCTGTATAATGGGGGCTGGGGGGGCCCTGTCTATTTTGTCAGTCCTGGGCCCCAGAATTTTTGATGGCAGCCCTGTGCATGATTATGACATCGTAATCGTGCAATCACTGAGTAATCATGCGATGTCGTAATCGTACTGTCTTTCCTAATCGCCCAGTGTGTACGCACCTTATCACATTTTATTATGTACTTTGCTGATAACAAAAGGACATTCACTGCAACTGGCAAATGGATGGTTTACCATCAGCATAAAAAACGTTCATTATACCCATGATCATGTTTGACTTTAGATGGTCCTTTGTTTTTTTCTCCACATTTAGTATATAATTATATGTGTAACTTTCAAATGTACAGTATGTCAAATAGATATTTAGACATTATCACAGTTTGCCACATTTTCTGGTACATATCAAAAATGTAATATCCACTCCACGCAAATATGTGAGTATTAATCTATGTACTGACAACTTTTTCTTGACTGCCTCACTCTTCTCCATTTCCCTGAGACTCTGGTAAGGATGGCTCCTAACAATGTTTCAGATCTTACTGTTTTCACTGCCTTGAGACATGGGAGAGCAGTCATTTATGTTATGTATAACCCTTTACCTTGATTTATACTGATATGACTGTGCGGAGAAACTCCAAGCGCCAGTGCAAGGCATGAGGGGACAGATAATTATTTGAGTGAAAGCATTCTACAAATCTCAATGAGAAAAATAATTTAAAATACATGCCTTCCAACATCCTATTATAGAAACTGAACCTTATGAACCTGCCAAATATATATAAACTGCATGTACAGTATATACCACTGAAACAAATCTGTGTTGAAGAGATAATAAGGTCTATTTATCTATTGTTATTTGCGGTATATCCCCTGTAACCAACCATTTTCGGGTGTTAACCAGAAATGATAAGTATCCCCGATATCAGAAATATCTGCTGTGATCCTTGGGTTTCATTTGCATTCTGGAGCTTGGCCCAGTTTGTTAACACCAACTAAGCCATTGCAGCCTATAGGATACATATCACAAAAAGTACTGGGAGATGGATATGAAGGATCCCTCCCCTTCACTCACCACTCACGCATGTGCGTTCAGCGGACGGCACATGCACAGTAGTGCAGCGGTGATCAGGAATCGAAAGTTTTGCAATCACTTCACTTTTACACTTAATTTTTACCAGGGGTGTATTAAGAGAGCAGGGGGCCCATTTGCATTCCCCATCTGGGGCCCCCTCCTCTCTCCCCGGCAGCCGGCAGCAGACTGACGCAGCTGACCGGAGATCGCTCAGTAGACTCTGTGCACTAGTCTGTGCACAGAATCTACTGCGCATCCACAGGTCGCCGGGAGAATGTTGCGGCTGCCATTTTACCGTCAATTTCCTCACTGTGCGTGCGCAAAACACCAGAAAAATGGCAGCGGTGGCCATTTTCCGGCATTTTGTGCAGTGCTGACACCCGACGTGGGACCTTGGAGAGGTAGGTATTAGATATTATGGGTGCAGGGTGTGCACGCTCCTGATTTTTACACTGTCGGAGCCCCTGTGTGTGTGGAATAGTACATTCCAGCGGAACGTAAAATCTTAATGCTGGGAATAGTGGCAATTAGAGATTACAATTATCAGCTACAGAATAAATAGTAAATATGCCACTATATATGATATACAAAACAGCACATCAAGAAGTAAGGCATCAATAAGATTGATATTTCAGAAAACAGTTGGTATCTGATTTTTTTATACTATTTCCAAAGACCAAATATAAGATATAGGATAAAATTACCTGGAATAAGAAATAGAGGAATATAAGAAGTCCCCGGGGAGTCTGGTGGTAATAAAAAACCACAAGGTCAAAGGTCAAGCGTTTCTTATACAGGTCTCAAAATCTTTTGTCAACTTCTATATTTAAATATTAAATTATATGTTTTTTTATTCCTTATAATGCACAAATAATATATTTTATAAATATATTACACATTGTTGTTTACCTATGTTTGGATAAATCTTCCCTACTTTCACCTGAATGTATACAAGTCAGTTGATAAAGGCTAAATAAGTCAGTTGATAAAGGCTAAAATAATTAGAAAAACAACAGGCTTTAGCTGATTATTATTTGTTTCAAATTATAAAACTAAATCCTAAAAAATATTTTTCTTAGGTTTGTTTCTTTATCTAGGTATATTTAAAATAGAATCAAGTGAGTTCCAGTTCAGCCATGATTTATTGATGTAACCAGTTAACTGTTACATCAGACATAAAGCAGATTACTGATTACTACTGCCAGTGAGAGATGTGCAAATACATAACATATTAAGGTACCAAGCATTTGTCTTGTGTTTTTTTTTCTTTTTTTTTTAATTTGCCTATCCTTATAAAACATTCATGGTACTATACTTCAGTAAACATATATAGTTAAATTCCTTGTCCATATCAACATCTTATTAAGCAAAAACACCATAGCTTTAATACTGAAATAAAATTGATTACATAAGAATCTGCCATAGGAAGAGACTTTCCAGAGCTATATTCAAAATGCATTTTTAATGGGAAATTAATGACCCTACACATAAAAATGCATTCTCAGCAGGATATATGCAGATTTTTTTCATTGCAGATAGTCTGCGCATTTAATTTCAGATTGCCTAAGATAAAAGACAAACATGAAGCTTGTCAGGCAGTCTAGACAAAAGCTGATCTGTTTTGCTTAGAAAAAAGCTTTTTTAAATAACACAATAGAAAATCAGATACAGCATTGGACTTAGCTCATTACAAATGTAGAGACATAGGGCTTTATACAGAGTTGCATTGAAATCTCTCGTATTTGGCTCCCCAAATGTGTGCATGAACAAAATGAGCATATTTGCCTGTATGCAGAGTATTATGCACCTTGTGGTGCACCTGCCTCTATATGTAAGCTTAGTTTTGCTACTAGTCATGATCATTAATGTGCCTGCACACAGGCTCATCGGTCCAGGGGGGCCCACACCACACACCCTGCACCCTTATAGTGTTACTTGTCCACAGTCTCCAGAGTGCTATTCTGCAGTGCCAGGCTGGCGCTGCAGAGCGGCAAAAATTCACTGGGAAATAGGCCGACGCCATTTTTCCGATGACTCACGTATGCGCAGTACTGCAGTCTTTAGAAAAAAGGCGTGGGCGCCATTTTCCCGGAGACCTGTGCATGCGCAGTAAATTCTACTGCACTGTGGCACCATCTGAGAGAGGAGGGGGCCTGCACTGAGTGCCTGATTCAGACCCTGTCGCAAGCGCTGAGTGCTCACAACCGGGTCGATGGTGGCCCAGAGTGCCACAGTGTCAGCTTCCACAGGAGAAGTCTTCACAATCATGAAAGACTTGTACAACTTGCAGGGACAGTGGTTACCGCAATCACTATCCCTGCAAGTTCCCCAACAGGGATATTTTCATAAAAAATTAAAATTTCCACTGCGATATGGATAAAAAATAATCGCATCAGTTCTGCTATTATTAGTACATAGGGCCTGATTCAGAGCCGCTCGTAAGCGGCCGCTCGTTCGCTCCGAGCGATGTTCGCACAACTGCGCATGCGTATGGGTTGTAATATGCATGCGCGAACCATTCATTGCGGTCGGAAATTGTGTGCTCGCAAAATAGCGAATGCCTGCTAATTTGAGTGACAGAATGAGGCGTTTGTGGGTGGTAACAGGGGAAGGTGCTTGAAAACAGGGAGTGGAGAACCGAATGCAGGCGTGCCAAATGGTCAAAACGGGCGTTTTAAGGGTGTGTATAATTAACAAAGCAGCGTCATCGACCACGTCACTTGGTTGAACTGCTCGCATTATTGCGGTAGGAAAATCCAACCACAAGCACTGCGAGCAGTTCATACGCCTTTCGATGTACTCGATTAATCTACTAAATAGCGGAGATGTCGTAGGAAGCGAGAGGCCAGGGGGCGTTTTATAAAAAATAGCGAGCGCATGTTTCGTTCACTCGTTCAGACATAGAGGTGTCAACAGACTGCAAAGAGCGAGCGCTCTATTTAAATATCCGGCCCCTTTTACTGAACGAGCGAGCGCAAATAGCGTCCGGCTCTGAATCAGGCCCATAGACCTTTATGCATTGCCTGTACTTTACTACAGTGTTGGTAAAGTACAAATCATACAATATATGCTCTGCCAACACAATCATACATTCAACTTAGTGTATGTGTGTATACATGTATGTGATATGATTACGTGTAATGTTTTGTAGTGTGAGCATTATTAGTAATGTCAAAAATGTCCAAACAATAATATCAACATTTGTAATCATGTCCAATATTGTTACAACTAACAGTAATGCCCAACAGCGTCAGCAGTAAGATTAATTTCCAATGATATGGCTTAAACTGGTCATAAATGCTTATTGTCACCAGATCCTTCTACTCCTGATTACTCCAGTCTTCTCTTGCCTTGTGACTCTCAATATTTTATGTAACTTGACCTGACTTAAGGGTTGTACTTCTAATTTGTTTCTGCCAGCTGCAAAAAAAAGCCAGTGGCAAATAAAAAGCATCACACAAAATGATGTAGACATCAAGCGTCACTGAAGAAAAAAAAATCTAATTTCAAAGGGCACAAGGCCAGTGTGTGGACTAATGGCACCATTGTTTCAGCAGGTTCAAACAAATGACAGCCACACATTATATATATATTAGGGATGAGCGGGTTCGGTTCCCTGAGAACCGAACCCACCCGAACTTCGGGGATCCGGGGCGATCCGAGCCCAAGCTCGGATCTCCCTGTCTGCCCCGGATCCCTCTCCCGATGCAAAATCTCGAGATCTGCTGTCGGATCTCGAGGTTTTGCCTCGAACGGCCATTTAAAAAAATGCCTTTGCCTTTAATGGGCAAAGTGCTGATTGGCTGACAGAGCCGTCTGTCACGGCTCTCAGCCAATCAGCATTATGGTGCTCATTTGCATGTAGCACGGAATCGTGAGATCCATGCTACATGCATCTGTGTGATTGACAGTGACACAGAGCACAGATGGGTCAGTAAGACCCGTCTGTGCTGCTGTGAATTTCAATGACGCAGATGCACGCACGGACCAGGAGATCCATGCTACTTGCATCTGTGTCATTGACACAGAGCACTGACAGGTCTGTGAGATCCGTCTGTGCTGCTGTGGTAAAAAAAAAAAACTGTGTAAAAAAAGAAAAAAATGGCATGCACCCCCCCAAAAAAGAGCAACCAGCTCCGGGCATTAGTGACCCAGTGCTGGGTGTGCTTAAATACAGGGGACAAACGACGTAGGAGTCCCCTGTACTTAAGCACAACCAGCACCGGGCTAGTCAGAACTGGCACTGGTTGCCAAAATACGGGGGACAGACGACTTAGGGGTCCCCCATATTCTGCGCAACCAGCTCTGGGCTCAGATCCGGTCCTGGTTCCGGAAATACAGGGGAAAATAATGAGTAGGGTTCCCCTGTATGTTCCAGAACCAGCACTGGACTTTTTCTAGCGGGGGGCTGATGCCACAGCCAGGGGGGCCCTTTCACCGGGCCCCCCAGCCGCAGCATCAGCCCTGACCACTAGTCAGCCCAGGCCGGGGATCCCTGAAGAGCTGGGGACCCCCCCAATAAAGGGGTCACTCTCTCCAGGGCACCCCAGGCCCAGGCTGATAGCCCGGGGCTATCCCCACTACCCGTGGTGGCGGTGGGTGGTGGGTTGATAGTGTCAGTGTGGTGTAAATAAAGAATATCAAACATTGTCTTTACAAGTAGAACTGCAAGTCCCAGCAAGCCTGCCCTGCATGCTGGTACTAGGAGAACCACAGTCCCATTGACTACAATGGAGGGAGCCGTTCATTGGCTGAGAGATGGGAGATGACTTCTCTCAGCCAATGAACGCTTAGCAGCGGGGTTTCCATGGTGATACCCCGCCGCTAAGCTCTCATTCGGGAAGTACCGTTCTATAGAACGGTACTAAGTTCGTGGATCGGGTTTTCGTTTTTTTTTTTTGCCAAGGCCGGCAATGCCTACTTTGGAACGAAGAGGACAGAACCTCGCATAGGAGATGGTGAGTATGTTTTTTTTCACAGGTCCCCTATGGATACTTTACCTGACAAGTGGACCGATGCTACAGGGTTACATAGGTGAGTATGTGTACATGTGTGTGTATGTATGTTTAATAAACTTATACTGTCACCGTGTGTGTGTCCTGTGTTTTTAAAACATTTTTTTACAGGTGAACTACAGGTACTAGTGGGCCCTTAATGCCCTGCATGCTGGTACTTGTGGTTCTCCAAGTACCAGCATGCGGGGCAGGCTTGCTGGGACTTGCAGTTCTACTTCTAAAGACAATGGGCCTGATTCAGACCCACTCGCGAGCGGCTGTCCGCTCACAAGTGGGTCGATGGTGTGCACTGCGCATGTGCACGACGGAGGGAGCTCCGTCGTGCGCATGCGCGAGACGCGACGAGCTAAGGACTTTCCTTCGCTCGTTATGTCTGATCAAAGGGGGCGTGCTGTCGATGTTGATTGACAGCACACCCCCTTTGGTGGGCGTGCCGGGGACGTTCCCAAGGGAACGCCTACCGTCACAAGCCGGCCCCACTGACATCACGAGTGATGTCAGTGGGAGTGATTTTGGCTCTGATAGAGCCAAAATCACACCTGGCCTTGCGGTTGAGAAACTCAACCGCAGGCTTCTGCTTGCACTGGCGATGGTCGCAATGGTCAAGACCATCGCGACCATCATCCTGCACGCTCGTATAGGCTGTGGGTGGTGACCCACAGCTATACGAGCGTCCAGGAGGACGCTCCATATTTATGGAGGTGGGCCCTGATTCAGAGCGAGCGCTCTGGTCAGAGCGTCCGGCTCTGAATCAGGGCCAATGTTTGATATTATTTATTTACACCACACCACACTATCAACCCGCCACCCACCGCCACCAGGGGTGGCGGGGATAGCCCCGGGCTATCAGCCTGGGCCTGGGATGCCCTGGAGAGGGTGACCCCTTTATTGGGGGGGTCCCCAGCTCTCCAGGGATCCCCGGCCTGGGCTGGCTAGTGGTCAGGGCTGGGGAGCCCGGTGAAAGGGCTCCCCTGCCTGTGGCATCAGCCCCCCGCTCGAAAAAGTCCAGTGCTGGTTTTGGAACATACAGGGAACCCTACTCATTTTTTTCCCCTGTATTTCCAGAACCATGACCGGATCAGAGCCCAGAGCTGGTTGCGCAAAATACGGGGGACCCCTGCGTCGTTTGTCCCCCGTATTTTGGCAACCAGCGCTGGTTCTGACTAGCCCGGTGCTGGTTGTGCTTAAGTACAGGGGACCCCTACATCATTTATCCCCTGTATTTAAGCACACCCAGCAGTGGGTCACTAATGCCTGGGGCTGGTTGCTCTTTTTTTTGGGGGGGGGCATGTCATTTTTTTTTTTTTACACAGGTTTTTTTTTTTTTTTTACCACAGCAGCACAGACGGGTCTCACGGACCTGTCATTGCTCTGTGCCAATCACACAGATGCATGTAGCATGGATCTCCCGGGTCCCTGCTCCATGCAAATGGGCACCATAACGCTGATTGGCTTCCTGTCTGCCACTGCAGTGCCACTCCTAGATGGGCCACGTGTTTGTGCCGCCCACTTGTGTCGCTTAGCATAGTCATCCAGCTACCTCGGTGCAACCTTTTGGCCTAAAAACAATATTGTGAGGTGTGAGGTGTTCAGAATAGAGTGGAAATGAGTGGAAATTAATGTTATTGGGGTTATTAATAGCGTAGGAACAAAAAAAGGCCCATTTTATGTGATTTTAGCGTTTTTTTTATTTTTTAAGAAAAAATCCAGATCCAAAACACGAAGAAACATCCAGATCCAATACAAAACACGAAAAGTGGCTGGTGCACACCCCTAATATATATATATATATATATATATATATATATATATTTATATATATATATATATATATTTATATATATATATATATATATATATATATATACAGGTTGAGTCTCCCATATCCAAAATGCTTGGGACCAGGGGTATTTTGGATATCAGAATATTCTGTATTTTGGAATATTTGCATAAAATAATTAAATATCTTGGGAATGGGACCCCAATATAAACACATAATGCATTTATGTTTTATATACACCTTATACACACAGCCTGCAGGTCATTTTATACTGTATTTTTAATAATTTTGTGCATCAAAAAAAGTTTGTGTACATACATGAAATTCATTTATGTGTCATATATACCTTATACACCCAGCCTGAAGATTATTTTATACCATATTTTTAATAACTTGTGCTTTAAACAAAGTTTGTGTACATTGAACCATCGGAAAGCAAAGGTTTCACTTTCTCAGTCATGCTAAAAATCCGTATTTCGGAATATTCCGTATTCCGGAATATTTGGATATGGGAGACTCAACCTGTGTATATATATATATATATATATACTGTGTATATATTAGGGGTGAGCGGGTTCGGATTTCTGAAATCCGAACCCCCCCGAGCCCCCCCGATCCGAGTCCGATCCGAGTCAGGCTCGACTTTTCCCGCCTGACTCGGATTCTGAAATCGAGGCAAAACGTCATCTTCCCGCCTTCCGAGTCTCGCGGGTTTTGGATCCTATATAAGGTACCCACGTCGGCGCCATTTTCTCACTCGGCTGTGGACAGTGAAGAGGGAGGGTGGGAGTTAGGGCTGTGTAGTGTAGTGTAGTGTAGTGCTGCTGTTGTCCACTACTTCAAAGTCCATAGGGGCTGGCTGTGTTGTGCTGTGCTGCTGTTGTTAATAGGGGCTGTGTCCACTACTTCAAAGTCCATAGGGGCTGGCTGGACTGTGTTGTGCAGTCAGTTCTCCATAGGGGCTGTGTCCACTCCAAAGTCCTGTGCAGTGTCCCAGTCCTAAAGAGGTGCTGTAGTGTTGTCCAGGGGGTGCTCTGTCCATCAGGGGTGCTCCCCCCAAGTGCTAAAAATATAATATATTTTCTGTGTTTGTGAATTGTGTGCGCAGTAGCCGCACGTGCATCAACAAAGTAGTGCCAAGCGTGCGCCTGTGTCATAAGTAAAGGGCCGGCTGGCTTGACCGTTAAGGGTGCTGTAACCCCCGAAAGTACACTCCAGTCCAAACCAAAAAAAAATTATTTTCTGTGTTTGTGAATTGTGTGCGCAGTAGCCGCACGTGCATCAACAAAGTAGTGCCAAGCGTGCGCCTGTGTCATAAGTAAAGGGCCGGCTGGCTTGACCGTTAAGGGTGCTGTAACCCCCGAAAGTACACTCCAGTCCAAACCAAAAAAAAAATTATTTTCTGTGTTTGTGAATTGTGTGCGCAGTAGCCGCACGTGCATCAACAAAGTAGTGCCAAGCGTGCACCTGTGTCATAAGTAAAGGGCCGGCTGGCTTGACCGTTAAGGGTGCTGTAACCCCCGAAAGTACACTCCAGTCCAAACCAAAAAAAAAATTATTTTCTGTGTTTGTGAATTGTGTGCGCAGTAGCCGCACGTGCATCAACAAAGTAGTGCCAAGCGTGCGCCTGTGTCATAAGTAAAGGGCCGGCTGGCTTGACCGTTAAAGGGTGCTGTAACCCCCAAAGTACACTCCAGTCCAAACCAAAAAAAAAATTATTTTCTGTGTTTGTGAATTGTGTGCGCAGTAGCCGCACGTGCATCAACAAAGTAGTGCCAAGCGTGCGCCTGTGTCATAAGTAAAGGGCCGGCTGGCTTGACCGTTAAAGGGTGCTGTAACCCCCGAAAGTACACTCCAGTCCAAACCAAAAAAAAAATATTTTCTGTGTTTGTGAATTGTGTGCGCAGTAGCCGCACGTGCATCAACAAAGTAGTGCCAAGCGTGCGCCTGTGTCATAAGTAAAGGGCCGGCTGGCTTGACCATTAAGGGTGCTGTAACCCCCGAAATTACACTCCAGTCCAAACCAAAAAAAAAATTATTTTCTGTGTTTGTGAATTGTGTGCGCAGTAGCCGCACGTGCATCAACAAAGTAGTGCCAAGCGTGCGCCTGTGTCATAAGTAAAGGGCCGGCTGGCTTGACCGTTAAAGGGTGCTGTAACCCCCGAAAGTACACTCCAGTCCAAACCAAAAAAAAATTATTTTCTGTGTTTGTGAATTGTGTGCGCAGTAGCCGCACGTACATCAACAAAGTAGTGCCAAGCGTGCGCCTGTGTCATAAGTAAAGGGCCGGCTGGCTTGACCGTTAAGGGTGCTGTAACCCCCGAAAGTACACTCCAGTCCAAACCAAAAAAAAAATTATTTTCTGTGTTTGTGAATTGTGTGCGCAGTAGCCGCACGTGCATCAACAAAGTAGTGCCAAGCGTGCGCCTGTGTCATAAGTAAAGGGCCGGCTGGCTTGACCGTTAAAGGGTGCTGTAACCCCCAAAGTACACTCCAGTCCAAACCAAAAAAAAAATTATTTTCTGTGTTTGTGAATTGTGTGCGCAGTAGCCGCACGTGCATCAACAAAGTAGTGCCAAGCGTGCGCCTGTGTCATAAGTAAAGGGCCGGCTGGCTTGACCGTTAAAGGGTGCTGTAACCCCCGAAAGTACACTCCAGTCCAAACCAAAAAAAAATTATTTTCTGTGTTTGTGAATTGTGTGCGCAGTAGCCGCACGTGCATCAACAAAGTAGTGCCAAGCGTGCGCCTGTGTCATAAGTAAAGGGCCGGCTGGCTTGACCGTTAAGGGTGCTGTAACCCCCGAAAGTACACTCCAGTCCAAACCAAAAAAAAAATTATTTTCTGTGTTTGTGAATTGTGTGCGCAGTAGCCGCACGTGCATCAACAAAGTAGTGCCAAGCGTGCGCCTGTGTCATAAGTAAAGGGCCGGCTGGCTTGACCGTTAAAGGGTGCTGTAACCCACAAAGTACACTCCAGTCCAAACCCAAAAAAAAATTATTTTCTGTGTTTAGCCGCACGTATATATCAAATCGATATAACATAAATGGAGGACCAAACTTTCTCCGATAAAAATAAAATAGAGAAAGATCAAGAACCACTTCCTCCTAGTGCTGAAGCTGCTGCCACTAGTCATGACATAGACGATAACATGCCATCAACGTCGTCTGCCAAGGCCGATGCCCAATGTCATAGTAGAGGGCACATACAATCCCAAATGGCAAAGTTCAGGAAAATGACCTTGAAAAAGACATTTAAATCAGCTGAAGAGAAACGTAAACTTGCCAATATGCCATTTACGACACGGAGTGGCAAGGAACGGCTAAGGTCGATCCCTAGTATGTTCATGACTAGTGGTTCAGCTTCACATGACGATGGAAGCCCTCCTCCCACTAAAAAAATCAAAAGAGTTAAGCTGGCAAAAGCACAGCGAAGAACTGTGCTTTCTAAGAAGATATCACAAATCCCCAAGGAGAGTCCAAGTGTGGTGGTGGTTGCGATGCCTGACCTTCCCAGCACTGGACGGGAAGAGGTGGCTCTTTCCACCATTTGCACGCCTCCTGCAAGTGCTGAAAGGAGCACCCACAGTCCACTTGCTGATATGCAAATTGAAGATGTCACTGTTGAAGTACAACAGGATGAGGATACTGGTGTAGCTGGCGCTGAGGAGGAAGTTGGCGAGGAGGATTCTGATGGTGATGTGGTTTGTTTAAATCAGGCTCCGGGGGAGACAGTTGTTGTCCGTGGGATGAAAAAGCCCATCACGGTCATGCCTGGGCAGAAGACCAAACATTCCACCTCTTTGGTCTGGCAATATTTCTATCCAAATCCGGACAACAACTGTCTTGCCATATGTACCATATGTAAAGGTGAAATAAGTAGGGGTAGGGACGTCAACCACCTAGGAACATCCTCCCTTATACGGCACCTGCAGCGCGTTCATAAAAAGTTACTGTCAAAATCAGAAACTTTGGCTAAGACCGTAAGCAGTCCAGGGACACCTAAATCCCGTTGTCCTGTTGTATCCAAGCGCCTGCAAACCACACCGTCAACTCCCTCCTCGTCAATTTCCTCCTTAGTTAGGATCGGAAGTAGTCCTGCAGGCCATGTCACTGGCATGACTGACTCTCCTATCCGGGATTCCTCCGGAGGATCCTGCATTGCTACGCCTACTGCTGCCGCTGCTGCTGTTGCTGCTGCTGGGAGTCGTTCATCATCCCAGAGAGGAAGTAGGAACACCACTACTTTTACTAAACAATTGACCCTCCAACAGTCCTTAGCGAGGAGGATGAAGTACGACAGCAGTCATCCTGAAGCAAAACGTATAACTGAGGCCTTGACTGCTATGTTGGTGTTAGACGTGCGTCCGGTATCCGCCATTAGTGCAGTGGGATTTAGACAATTGATGGAGGTAGTGTGTCCCCGGTTCCAAATCCCGTCTAGATTCCACTTCACTAGGCAGGCGATACCGAGACTGTACAGAAACGTCAGAAAAAGTGTCCTCAGTGTCCTGAAAAATGCCGTTGTACACAATGTCCACTTAACCACGGACATGTGGACAAGTGGAACAGGGCAGACTAAGGACTATATGACTGTGACAGCCCACTGGGTAGATGTATCACCTTACGCAGCAACAGCAGCAGCGTCACCAGTAGCAGCATCTCAGAAATGCCAGCTCGTTACAAGGCAGGCTACGCTGTGTATCACCGGTTTCAGTAAGAGGCACACCGCCGACAACCTCTTAGAGAAACTGAGGGAAATCATCGCCCAGTGGCTTACCCCACTTAGACTCTCCTGGGGATTTGTGATATCTGACAACGCCACCAATATTGTGCGGGCATTACATCTGGGCAAATTCCAGCACGTCCCATGTTTTGCTCACACAATAAACTTGGTGGTGCAGAATTTTCTGAAAAGCGACAGGGGCGTGCAGGAGACGCTTTGGGTGGCCCGAAAAATTTCTGGCCACTTTCGCCATTCAGCGACTGCGTGCCGAAGACTGGAGCGCCAGCAAACACTCTTGAACCTGCCCCGCCATCACCTGAAGCAAGAGGTTGTGACGCGGTGGAACTCAACCCTCTATATGCTTCAGAGGATGGAGGAGCAGCAAAAGGCCATACAAGCCTATACATCCACCTATGACATAGGCAAAGGAGGGGGTATGCACCTGACTCAAGCGCAGTGGAGAATGATTTCCGTGTTGTGCAAGGTTCTCCAGCCCTTCGAACTTGCCACACGTGAAGTCAGTTCAGACACTGCCAGCTTGAGTCAGGTCATTCCCCTCATCAGGCTTTTGCAGAAGCAGCTGGAGAAAGTGAAGGAGGAGCTAAGACGGAGCGATTCCGCTCGGCATGTGGGACTTGTGGATGAAGCCCTTCATTCGCTTTGCCAGGATTCCAGGGTGGTCAATCTGTTGAAATCAGACCACTACGTTTTGGCCACCGTGCTCGATCCTAGGTTTAAAGCCTATGTGGTGTCTCTCTTTCCGGCCGACACAAGCCTGCAGAGGTGCAAAGACCTGCTGGTGAACACACTGTCAGCTGAAGCGGAACGTGACACGTCAACGGCTCCTTCTTCATTTTCTCCTGCAACTGGGGCTGCCAGGAAAAAACTTAGGTATCCTAAGCAACCCGCTGGCGGTGATGCAGGGCAGGCAGGAAAAAGTTTGGACATCTGGTCCGGACTGAAGGACCTGGCAACAATTTCTGACATGTCTACTGTCACTGCATATGATACTGTCACCATTGACAGAATGGTGGAGGATTACATCGGTGACAGCATCCAAGTAGGCATGGCAGACAGTCCATACCTGTACTGGCAGGAAAAAGAGGCAATTTGGAGGCCCCTGTACAAACTGGCTCTATTTTACCTGAGTTGCCCCCCCTCCAGTGTGTACTCCGAAAGAGTGTTTAGTGCAGCCGGGAACCTTGTCAGCGAAAGGCGTAGGAGGTTGCTTCCACAGAATGTGGAGAAGATGATGTTCATCAAAATGAATTATCAGCTCTTCCAGGGAGACCAGCCTCCAGAAGGTACAGAGGGACCTGTGGTGGTGGATTCAAGTGGGGACGAGTTAATACTTTGTGAGGATGAGGATGTACACACTGAAGAGGGTGAGGAATCGGTGGATGAGGAGGATGAGGATGACATCTTGCCTCCATAGAGCCAGTTTGTGCAGGGACACATTAATTGCCAGCTTGTTTTGTGGGGGCCCAAACGAACCAATCATTTCAGCCACAGTTGTGTGGCAGACCCTGGCGCTGAAATGATTGGTTTGTTAAAGTGTGCATGTCCTGTTTATACAACATAAGGGTGGGTGGGAGGGCCCAAGGACAATTCCATCTTGCACCTCTTTTTTTTCTTTGCATTATGTACAGTTTGGGGCCTAGTTTTTCAAACTGCCATCCTGTCTGCCACTGCAGTTTCACGCCTAGATGGGTCACGTGTTTGTGCCGCCCACTCGTGTCGCTTAGCATAGTCATCCAGCTACCTCGGTGCAACGTTTTGGACATAAAAACACTATTGTGAGGTGTGAGGTGTTCAGAATAGACTGGAAATGAGTGGAAATTAAGGTTATTGAGGTTAATAATAGCATAGGAGCAGAAAAACCTACAAATTCTGTGATTTTAGCTGTTTTTATGCTTTTTTTAAAAAAAAATACAGATCCAAAACACAAAACCCAGAACCCAAAACACGGAAGGGTGGTTTTGGCAAAACCAATCCAGATCCAAAACACGAAGAAAGATCCAGATCCAAAACCAAAACACAAAACACGAAAAGTGGCCGGTGCACACCCCTAGTATATATATATATATATATATATATATATATATACATATACAGTATACAGGGCCAGCTCCAGGAGTAGCCGCGCCATGTGCAGATAGGGACTCCGATGTTTCTTAACCATAGGCCACGCCCCTAAATGACACTATTTGAGGGCGTGCCCATATTGAATGCCTCCGATTTAATGTCAGGCTGGGGGCGAGCTCAGCACTCCTTCAGTAGTTGGGCTGCCCCAATCCCTCTCCCTGCACTGAATGGATGCCACGCGCTTGCGTGGCATCCAGTCAGTGCAGGGAGAGTGTTCGAATGCACTGGTCGAAGGTGCCTCGAGTTGGCCCTGTATATATATATATATATATATATATATATATACAGAGTATATATATATATATATATATATATATATATACGTGATCCTTTAATTCCAAAGTTTCATCTGACGAGAATGTGTGAATAACATTGAAATGTTGGTCACCACCTTGGACTGATTTGAATTATTTTTGCACCGAGTGCTGCTATTGGAATATATACACACAAACATCAATCAGCCATAGCATTAAAGCCACCTGCCTAATATTGTGTAGATCCCCCTCATGCCACCAAACAGCTCTGACCTTTTGAGGCATGGATTTCACAAGACCTCTGAAGATGTCCTGTGATATCTGGAGCCAAGACATTAGCTGCAGATCCAGGTTTTCCAATCAGAACATTACCCAGAGCATCATAATGCCTTCTTCCCATAGTGCATCCTGCTGCCATCTCTTCCCCAGGTAAATATCACACCTTCTTCCATCGATCCATGGTCCAATTCCAACACACACATGCCCATTGTAGGTGCTTTCAATGGTAGACAAGGGTCAGCATGGGCACTTTGACTTGTCTGCTGGCAAAGCAGCCCCATATGAAACACACTGTGATAATTCTTTCAGTAATTTGTGCTACAGTAACTCTTTTATGGGATGAGAGTAGGCAAGCTAACCTTCACTCCCCACAGGCATCAGTGTGCTTTGGAAGTCCATGATCCTGTTGCTCCTTCACCAGGTGTTCCTTCTTAGACCGCTTTTTTTGTATGTACTAACAACTGCATACTGGGTACACCCCACAAGACCTGACATTTTGAAGTTGCTCTGACCCAGTTGTCCAGCCATCAGAATTTGGCCCATGTCAAAGTCACACAGATCCTTATGCTTGCCCATTTGTCCTGCTTCCAACTGATCAACTTCAAGAACTGAGTGTTTACTTGCTGCCTCATATATACCATCCCCTGACAGGTGCCATTGTAATGAGTTACCACCTTCCAGTGGTTTTAATGTTATGGCTGATCAGTATATGTACAGATAAATGGTTCTGTGGACACACCAGATAGCACAGGAATAACTATGCCTACTACATTATATGTAGTTGGTGAATATAGATGTGTGACTCGATCACACCTATCATTTAAAAGGAAAATGTTCAATCTATAATATCAACATGTTTAATATATAATTTTAATAAATATTGCTATACAGCAGATATGTAAATGTGTGCTTTTACATATGGAAGGAAAATCACATGCAAGCAGGGAAAGAATTTTAGCTTTTTGTGTGCTGGCAAAATCTCTCTAGGGGATTTGGAAGAGATTTGCTCTAAACCTTATTTGCAAACAGATAAAAGTACACAAATTCCTCTGGATCTGAGACGAGTCAGAAGAAAATGGCATCCATGTTGGCAAGGCAACATGGATCAACTCTCATCCACAGAGACTATATCAAAGCTGCCAGATCAATTTGCTTGAATCTGCACTGTGTTTATGGAGCATGGTACAAGAAGGCAATGTCTGTACAATGAAAAAAATAAAAAGAATTCCAATAACAAATAATATTACATAGTATTTAGTAACTACACTTTACAAATGAACACTACTTACACAAAAGAATGATATGTTTAATTTGTTTTTGTGTAGTATTTTTTTTTCTGTTACTAAATTAATTGGAATCTAACTAAACATCTGAATTATTTATTGTAAATATTTATACTGCATTTGTGTTAATTCATGGACCACCAGCGTTCGCAGATGTGGTGCATTTTAATGTATCATCTTAATTAAACATCTCCAAACAAATCCATAAGCATATTTACTTTTTATGGGGCACTCTAGGAGTGGAGGTAAAGCTAGAATTTTCAGCGCATGTGCCACCATAAATTGCACCATTGTGGCCCTGTCATCCACTGTTTGTGGTATTATTATGCCACTTATGGTGGGGGAATGTTTTCACTATCAACATTGAATTACATCATCCTGGCGCTGCCCTAACCACTTCACTGATGAAGGGCTGGAGTCCAGGAGGGTTGTCTGCTGTTCCTGGAGAACCAGAAAACTCCCTCAACTTTAGAAGTCTCCCAGAGTAAACAAGAGAGTGGGCAAGTATGACTCAAAGGTATGCAGGTACAGATGAATTTGACTATTTTGGCCAGCATTTTTGGAAAACAATACTGATACTGATGGGGAGAGGATCATGAGAATACGTTTGAAAAGATTTTTAAAGATTCACATTGACATATTTTGCAGTGCATATTTAAATTTCCGCCATATGTGTGTGTGGGAATACAAATTCTGGCCAAAACATAATAATGCACATGATCATTCCAATGGCAAGTAAATGCAGTTTAGTGTGCCCTGGACCACTGCAATTTATGTACTTTCTTGAAGAGCTTAAAAATATCAGCAGGAATATAAAATACACTTTTACACGGAACTTATAAATAATACATTATATTAATGGAATTTTCATATGAAGGCAATGTTTTATTAATGCTTGCATTACCTCTATAGTGCTCAATACAACTGTAAAATGTTAGACATTAAGATATTAAAATATTAAGATTTAAATGACATGTTTAGTTTAATTTCTTCACAGTGCTAAGCATCATAGTGGTAACAAAAAATAAAATAATGGAGGCACTTTTTATAAAAAAAAAATCATAACATGATTTCTTCTAAAAATTCCTAATTTTTTTTTTTTGTTTTAGCACAAAGATGCAGTATATACAGTAAATTAGAGAATAATTTATTGGATCTGTGCCTAATTTGGCAGCGTGAGTGTTTAAATTAGACAGGACTGGACATGTGGTGCTTGATCCAAGAAACACAGGGTCTTAAAGAAATCAGTTAGAAAATGAGTGGAATTCAGCAATGGCTCCTACCCTGTTCACATAGGGGGCTGCCCATGCTGCAGTCCGGATGGAGAAGACAACCCCAGCACCTGCGTAATGGATCTTGCAGACACATGTGCATAAACACTGGTATTACCGGCAATGCATGCACACAAATACTGGCTTCTGTTAACCACAGCTCACACTGGCAGTACCAGGAGGTGAAAACACCTTTCCCTGTAACTGCTTATCCTGTGTGTGATTGGCAGGCAGTGCTTCCAATGGGAAGCCACAACACTGCCAATAAAAGTCAGTTAAGCTAGTGCATGGACTCACTGGCTCACTGGAAGTGGCAGATTTTACTGAGGGGGGATGGCTGTAACAGTGCAGCCTCTAGGTAAAATCTGTCACTGGTGCAAATACAGTAGTCAATGGCTGACTATTTCTTATATTCCAAATTGACATACTATTCATCCCGATTTAAAGTTGTTTGGCCTTCCCATGCAACAAACAGGCTCCTATGAAACAGAACAATTGTCAGTCTTATATGCTCTGTGTATGGATTGCTTTACATGATTCATTCTAATGAGTTCTTAAATCAAGTTAGTAATAAACTCCATCTTGGAGATGATAGCAAATATATTTCATTAAATCATACTTGTCTTCTCTCCTGGAATGTCCAGGAGACTCATCAATTTTGTGGGGTTCCTTTGACTCCAGGAGTGTAGGTTTCCCCTCCTGTATTTCACCCACTTCTTAGATGGGATGCAATAATAATACAGTTGAAAGTCGTTATCGTGGCTCCACCCCCTATGTGCAATGGAGGATAACACCATTTTAACATGTCTCACCCCACCCCAGCACTGGCTACTTTATCTCCACTCCCAGAGAAGACATAAAAAAATATAGGTAATATGCACCAAAGCCATATCAGTATAAAGTACATGCAACTGTATAGATCACAGATTTTACTAAAAAACAATGTTACATACCCAGTCAGTGCCCATTAGTGCAGTACATCACTTGCATTAGTAGAAAGCTGACATCCTCATTATTTCCTAAATCATATAACTGCCTGGATAAATTAGCCATTAGGCATACACAGCACATTAAAAACATTTTCTCCTGTGAAAAGGTATCCTATTAGTTTAATTTATATGGGTACAACACATAATGCATAATCAAGCAAATTAAACATATGTATATACACCTAAACTTACAATCCTTTCAACACTGACACATTAACCTGTCATTGTATGAATTCACAGAGGGAAAATGTGTAGAGGTAGAAGAGGAGGGGTCTTCCATGTATTTGGCCTCCAATATCACCTATATATCAATGCCACCTACATCTACCTCCCTTCTACTCTTGGATGGCCACTGCTTTCTAAAAACTCTACCTCTCCAAAGCTGAAGTCACTGTCTTTATACATGTCAAGACCCCCTCTCTTTCCACCTTTTCCCTCTTTGTTGGCAATATCTCTCTACTCCCATTTCCCAAAATAGATGCCTATGTGTCATCCTTGTTTATGGTCTCTCTTTCTAATCACACATTCAGTCCCACTCCTAACTCTGAACTTTTCTTCTCTGCAACATTTCCAATATTTCCAGATTCCAACCCTTTATCAACCTGGAAGCCATCATATCTCTGGTCCACACCCTTATCTTCTCTTGCTTTGACTACTGTAGTCTATTCCTCACTGGCCTACCTAAGTCCTACTTTGCTCTTCTTAAAACTATCCATAACTTTGCTACAGACCCCAATTTCCACTCTGGTTGCTTAGAATCAAATTTAAACTTCTATCACTGTCTGCAAAGCCCTCCCTCACTCCTATCTATAGCGCCAGTCTTATTCCCATCCACATTCCCTCCCACCTACCTTGATGTACCAGTAATTGCTGAATCTCCTTCTCTCTGATCACCTCCTCCCATGCCTGTCTCCAGAATTTGTGCTGTACTGCTTCAATCCCCTGGAAAGCACTCCCATGTTCTATCAGACATTCACCAGTCTCTCTGCTTTCAAATGCGCCTTTAAAATGTATCTCTTCACCTAAACCAAACACCCCTCTTCCTATTTCCCCTACCTCTGCAATACCCAGCTCTGATCCCTTCTCTCGTTAATTATCCACCCATTTCCCCTTTAGAATTTAAGCTCTTGGGCCTCATTTCCCTCTATGTCTCTATGTAATTATTATAACTATATGTTATATTAGTCAAGTTGTGAACTTGTCTTTAACTGTTCTGTTTGATCACCCATGAGGAAAGTAATTTGCTGTACCGGGTGTACCATTTGCTATGTATGGTGCTAGAGATTCTTTGTAGTGCCAAATAAACTTCAATTTATAATAATACAATTGTATGTGAATGCTGGACTGAATTACAGTTATATATTTTTACAGTTTGTACTGTATGTGATTATGTGTGTCCAGTGTATCTAGTTTGAATAAATAACTACTGTACTTGTACTGTACATGGAGGTAAAAAAATTGATGACCCTAATGCTAGTACAATTCCATCAGATTGGGTGTACATAGCGCTGTATTTGTATTGTCTGCATTGTGGATGGTATAGCTAGCCATTATTAAACACTACATGCCCTCCACAACCCTAGATCCCTCTAACCACTTGATGATGTACACACAATATCTGGTGAGCTCATCAAGTAGTGAAAATAGTTCTAAACTCCCTCTAATAGGGGGAAGCAGATCAGCAACAACTGTCATTCTAAAATTAGGATATTCCTACTGGAATTGGCACAGTTGGGAGGAATGCTATTGGAATGGTGGACCTCAGATTTAATCCTATAAAACAGTCTTTATAAGATCTACAAACAAAAAAGATTCTGCATATAAATGTGCTTCAAATAAACTAGGCTCTGCATATAAATTAAGTATTTTCTGCAAACAGGCAGCAAAAATGTTCATATAAAACAATACACATATTTCCCTGCCACCAAACATACTTCATACTTTCATTTTGCTAAGATATACAGTAAGGATAAGCTCTGAATGCAACTGTTCTCTGCATATAAAATACAGATATTGCTCTGCAAATAAATTAGGTTCTGCATATAAAACACATATTTCCCTGAAAAGCAGACAACCATGGACTCATTAATATTCTGGGGCACATTTATCACAATCCAATTTTTTTATGGGGATGTGATAAAGTTTAACTCCTAACGTTTTCAAAGTGAAAATGTAATAATGCAACAATCTGTTGCTGGGAGCCGGGCTCTGATAAGAGTCCTTCCCAGCGAAGAGCTGGAAGAAGAGTGCTTCCTGGTTCATGACCTTAGTGTGGCCGGCACATGTACCAGTAGGAGCTGATGAAGAGGAATCCTCCAGATCCCACTCTGAAAAAAATCTCCATTACAGTAACTTGTAGCCTACTAAAGTCTAACACCATCTTCATTAAATATTGGGGCCAAGCTCCAGAATGCTTTGCATTTCAGAGCTTGTTAAATCCTTCTACATAGCAGCCTCCACAGAAACCTATAGGGGTTCCTTTGTGTTCAGAAATAAAAGGACCATGGCAGATATCGGAGATATCTGCTGCGGTCCCTCCATGGTATATCCCAGGGATGGTTAATATTTGTGGGTACCCCCTGAAAAATATTGTTTTATTAAATATGCCCATCTATGATTTATGCACCACCTTTCGTAATTACTTTGCTCACATTACTACTCACGTTACTCTCCTTCTTACTCTGCCCTTCTCACTTCCTCTCTCCCTTGCTCCCTCCATCCATTCATCACATTACTCAATCTCTCACAGATCATTTCATCTCCTTTCAATATCATTACTTTTCCTGACCCATCATTACATCTTCATCAATATCATATAAATCCATATGACTTTCAAAATCAGATACTTCAATTTGGAATCAATAGGCTATAAACCATGTTCCAGAAGGCAACAACTACTAAGAATTTTTACCACCACAAATCCACCAGGATAAGGCTCAGTGTCAGGATACATTCTATGCAATAAGTTTGGAGTATAAAATCATCAATAATAGACTGAAGGTCTCAATTATTTTGGTTGAAATGTAACATTTTAGTATAATTTAACTAATATTACTTAACAACTTCTAATTCAGGGGAGGGCCTAAAACTGTCTCCCATTCTAGATGTTGTTGACAATGGGTATGGACAAGTGCATCAATAAATCGTTCATACAGTTGGGAATTATGGCCTTCTGTAGTAGATGCTGAGGAAGAGTAGCTCATTCATTTAGAATGTGAGCTCTCACAAGCAGGGCCCTTTTCCCTCGCATGCTTCTCCTTCCCTTACTCATACTATCATCTACTGCCAACTCCCCACAACAGCACCTAACACTTGGATGCTGACACCCTGCTGCTTATTTGAGTGTTTTGATCACTAATGCAACAATGTTTATAAACCATGTCCTTGTCCTGCATTGTTTTGTACTATAAGTTTTCTTGATTTGCTCATTTTGTTTATGCACTTTGCAAGGTGCTGCGGGACCCTTTTGGTGCCATATAAATAAAGGATAATAAGTTAGATATGAATAAATTCAACTGGTCTTAATATTTGCAAGGGATATTTTTGTTGCTAATCTGATAGAAGGAGCCACTGAACTTATTTACAAAAATCTAAAGGATCTAAAGTAGAGGCTCTAGCAGTGTACTTTGCATGTTAAACTGATGAAAGTAGAATACATAATAATATCCATCGCTGTCATACAGTAAGATGCTCGATAAAGACAACTATGACATGCAATGCCTTCATCATACTATATCAATTATAATGGAATCATTAATGACTCAAACATTTTTACACATTTAACATTATAAAAGGTCCATTACCATATAAATTAATACAGCTAAGTTAATAAGCTTCATGTTATAGAACAGAGGGAATTTAACAATCTTAGCTGCCATCAGGCACAATACATACATTCTAAATTATTAGAAATATGCCACATATGCTCATGCTCAGCACCATCTTCTGCAGTATATGATTGTACCTGACAAATGATCTCCAAGTCTAGATCAGCCATCAAAAGAATAATACAAACTAAATATATATATATATATATATATATATATACTATAAAGAGGGTAAACTAAATCAAAACAAAAACAGAAAAGTAGAGCTAATTAGCATGTTATAATGAAGTGACATGGGCCAGAGATGTGTCCTCCTAGGGCTATAAGGAAAATACAGCCCTGCTATAAAATGGATGTATCCTTGACAACCTCTGCTACCCTTTGTTAATCTGTTTCTACATCATTCCAGGACTGCAAGAACATCTCAAGCAGTCACCTTGAGCAATTTCGAGTATTGTAGAATGTAATGACGGTATCTGAGCACACCATTAGTTCTCACTGATGGTGGTCTGCAGCTGTTTCAATAGTTTATTCGCTATAGAACATATTAGGAATGTGAATCTGTCACACAATAGAAGCATATAGATACATTGAAGGCAGCTTTTACAATTATGTTTGCTGCATTTTCTTTTATTTTAATCTAATTATGTACAGAGTTGAACAGATGCCTGGTAATATACTACTCTCATTACTGCACACCTCTGATGTATCATTGTGGCTCAAATGCAAATGAAGATGAAGCATATATGTCTGCAGCCATTCAAATTGAAATGTTACTATAATTGAAAAAGAAAAGGGCACATATATATTACATTCTACTTACACTTCTATTGTACAGATAGGCTATATACCCACAGGTGTTAGAACACTGCACGTTTGCCAGCGATACATGTCAAATACGAACACTCCTCGTATGTGATGTTTAAGGAGCAGTTGTACTTGTACTTGAGGAGAACATTCCATTGGCATAATGCCTTCGATTAGTAAATAGAATGCAATATATACAGCTAGCAATGTCTGAAATACCTTTCAGACATTGCAAGTGTGCAAGTGTGAATCAAAGTGGAATTGTGACATTGGGAACAATGGAATTTAATGTCATTTGCGCACATTTGCATTATACTAGCACAATAAATGTTAGGCATGTATTTTGACACCAGTAGGTATGAGGTCTTACTGTAATTTAGCAAGGCTTTTTGCAGTATTTTCTTAGCGCATGCATTCTTAGTAGGGACCAACTAAATCTAGCTTTGGTATTTATGGTACAGGCCAGTTACATTAATATGTATTATACTGTGCTGCAGATGTAATGCACTCTGTCCCACTCAGAGTTTTGAGGATTAAAATAACATCATTTGAGACCTGATAGGGCCACTAGAAAGACAGTGTCAGAGATATTTGAACATTGACTTTAAATAACATGTTGGAGTTATGCAGCGAGTGTAAAGCTGGCATTGGTTGTGCACATTAAGACATATATTTCAGCACATTTAGAACCCCAGTTATTTGGTGGCCATTTCATGGGCCTGTCTCCACAATTCATAAGATGCTGAATGTGAACTAAGTTGCAGTGTGGAATTCTGCTCAACCTTTGCTAGACCCTTGTTCTACATACAATTTGTGGATAGCTCTGCTCATTTTATCTAGAGGAAACAGAGGGGTATACAGAAAACAAATGGACACTACACAAACTCTTCAGTTTACAGATAGTAGCTTTGTGTAAAATGTGTAAAAAAAAAATTAAAGCCACTAAAGGTTGCTGAAACAATGTTATTTTATGGAGAGTTTACATGTCGCAGAGTTACTAACATTTTGAAGAACAAATCCTGCAGAATAATAGAATTAAGTGACATTATCCTATGCAAGATAATATCATCTGTATCATAAATATTTCCATGTGCTTAACCAGTTCTGAATAATGACACTAATTTAGTTATTTGAAGAGTAGTTATATGCAGATAGAGAGGTTGTGTCAAAATAAAATCAATTCATTACCAAGACTATTACATAATGAAATGCAGTAAGTATGCAATGTGTAAAATCTAGCCACGCATGGATTATGAATATTGGATTTTTAAAACTGCACCATATGGACAAACACATTGCAAGATAAGGGTTATACACTGATATTTAGAATTATTTGTCAGGCTTAGAAGATAAGCTTATTGTAGTTAATCTAGGGACTATGTGTAAAAGCGACAGAACCTCTGTAAGCTGTGTACAGAAAAGGGAAATGGCCAGTAACTATTTATTTTAAGGGTTAAACTGACTAACATGCATATTTAGCCAATACTGTATTCCCACGAATGAATCAATTCTGATAAACTTCAGAGATTTAAAGCCAACATTCATTACACTCCTAATATTAAACAAATATTTCTTAAACTTTTTAATGACACAGGATTTATCTCCCTTAATATAAATATATATAGCACACACAAATGTTTGGTTAATATTCATTCTCTTTAAAGCACCAAACACACTACAAAGGTAATAAGTGAATTAGTGCTGTAAAAATAGCTGTGAAAAAAATTGCAACAAAACATCAGGTTACGGATTGAGTTTATTTTGAGGGGTGCACTTGAGTATGGGGGGTGGCTTGTGACTTCTGAGACATGGCTTATGAGGGATGGATGGATGGATGGATGGATGGATGGATGGATGGATGGATGGATGGATGGATGGATGGATGGATATGGAGGCACAGCAGTGTTTCCCACAAAGGTGAATCTAAAGTACAATATTGAAAAGTGAAGCCAGTACCAAGCAGCGTTGTAAGATAAACAGTGTAAGGGAACAGTGGGACTGACATGCTAACTGTCACCAATGCTTTACCATAATCCTTAGAGAGGCAATAAGCTGATGCCTTGACACATAGTAAAGAACTTCTGAATAACTAATTTTACTGCCAATCTTTAAGTTTTTCTATGTGTACAGTATGCTGTGAGATTCCAGGTCTCTTTTCAGAGTAAAAACCTGTCTTACAGCAAAATGAATTAGAGTGTCCCAAATCAGTGTCCTGAGTTGTGAGCCATAACTTTTTTTGAACTTTGTCCTGGTTTGCCACTTAGAATAACTAAGACTATGTTGGTAGCCTATAGGGGAACACTTTATGTCATACAAGAGGGGTGATGTGGGGTTTGAGGATAGATATGTGAAAATAATTGGGAACACATAAATATGGTGGTAGTTGTAGCTTGTAGGAGACAAGATTGATCCCTTATAAGATGCTGAAGGGTCTGATGAGGAGCGAACTTCATTGATGGTACTCAGAGATGCAGAATGCGAGTAGATAGCCAAACTGTATATCCTGGTTTCAAACTAGGAATTGCTCTCCTCTTCTTGTCTGCAAATAATTTATATCAACTTGAGGTATTTTCTAAGCTACATATGTGTCCTTATACATCTAGCCTCAATACATCATGCAGTGCAACTTGCCTGGTGTGAGTGAGCCGCCAGGACCCGTGCCACTCTGCTAGCATTGAGGGTCATTTTTGCTAAAAATGCATCTAAATCGTGATGTGATGTGACTAGGATGCACTGTGCTGAATAATTTGGCAGCTTGACATCTTGGTCAATTTTGTACTTATTGTAGGCTCTTCTGGATCAGTCAAGATGTGAGCAAAGCATCCGCTGTGTGATTCTTATGCCCAGGACAGAATTAAATGCCCAAATTGGTCCTGTCGATGGTTAATGCATTGAACAGGTTGTAGATATAATAAATTATTGTGATAAATGTAAATGGTCACAGAAAACCATGCTCCTTCTAAAAGACACCTCCATTCTTTCAATATACAGCAAGCAATTCTTTTTCTGCTACAGTGTAGTTTCTTTGCGCAGGCAAAAATTTCTTGGAGAAAACAAAAACACAAGCATGGAATTTGTTGTCTAATGTTCTTTGAGAAAGCACAGTGCCAACTCCTACTGAGGATGTATTGACTTCCATATAGATTGGATGATTTATCTGTGGTTGGTTGAGATTGAGACCTGAGATTAATGCTTCCTTCAAAGTTTGAAAAGCAGATAGTGCTTCCTTAGAACACTCTTGAGAGTTAGTGACTTTTTGGTTAGGGAAGTAAGATGAGCAACCAGAGTGAATTAGCTTTGAATTAATTTATGATAATGAGTCGCAAACATCACAAAGCATTGCAGAGATTTGCGATTGATGGGCTGAGGCCAATTGACTATGGCTTGAACATTCTCAGGTTCCATTTGTAGACCTGTATCAGAAATATATATGTATATGTACAACTTCATCTTCTCAAACAAACATTTCTGTAGCTTGCAGTAGAGTTAAATTTGGTGTATTTAGGTAAGAATCTCCTTGACATACCTGCAATAAATGGTAAGGTCTTTGGAGAAAATTAAAATGTTTGCAAGGTAAACTATGACAGAGCCGTATAACAGGTCTCTGACAATTTTGTTGACAAACCTCTGAAGCAAGGCAGGTGGTCAAATTATGTACTCATAATGCCTATTGTGAGTTTTAAATACAGTTTTCCTTACATCTCACAAATCGATCAAGTTTTGAGAAGGCATTTAACGTGCTCAAAAAAGGTTAAGGTTGAGTATACTGAGCAGTCTCTCCTGGATGACAGGACCACCCACAAACACAAAATCTAAAGAAATTCCCAGTGTTCACCAAGAACTGCCATAAGGTGGGATGGACGTCAGGAAGATTACCATAATGGAGATGCCGGGCTGCTGGGTACCACAGCACACAGACAGGCTGAGTGCTGCAGAGCCAGGGGACTGAACAGGGCACCAGGCACTGCAAGACCCAGTAAGTTATGGTTCAGTATGTGACAATCTTTTTTGATTCACAAACACTTTACTGTTAAAGTTCAATGGCCCAGAAATCATTGTTAATACAACTGAACTGTGCCAGAGATGCACTAAAAAGCAGAATTTTATTTGAGCTCTTCCAAGCATTCATTACATTAGGCAATCTACAAGCAAGGGTATAAAAAAAGGTGGGGGGGAGATCTGTGCTAGGACACTAATACTATAAGGTACACCTGGAGGGTGTTTACACATAGGTGTCTATGTACGTAAAAAAAGAAACGGAAAAAAAATCTAAAAACAGAATTTTATGGATGGTTTAAGTAATTCAGCAATTAATTAAAGGCTGATGGCGGTGTTAAACTATGTAACACAGGATACCACAGTCCCTGTTATTCTCAATTAGGGCGGCGATCTGGCCCAATTTGCCCCACTCTGAAAAGTTTAGATTTTACCCATTAGCTAATGCCATAGGAGAAAGCATTAGCCACTATGTTCCTAAGGGGAGAGAATTGGAGGCGAGGGATCCTCTGATCACTCCACAGCAGCCTCCATGCTCCTCTCCTCCTCCCCTTGTGATCACATACGCAGGTAGTAAAGTGATAATGATAACATCTATGCCTTAATAGGCTCCTATTGCAGCCACTGTCCATCCAAGATTTTTTTTATAAATTGCCCCTAAAATAATTTCTTATTGCCATGATATACAAATTGCTCAGCTTAGAGGATAATTTTCACGATCAAGTGATTGCTGTAAATTGTATGCTAATTTCACTAGGGGCTATTTAAACAAAAAAAATTATGTGAATGAAATTAAATACAACAGCTATTTCTCGAATCTAAAAATGATAATTTATAGAGGCACACTATATAGCATAAAATACAATATAATGACAAAATTCTTAGTTCTAACTTATGATGACCTGTTTAGCGTATGATGTAGGGTTAACTTCTGCCCATATACAAGGTGCTTAAGAAAGACATTGAATTCCTGCAGCTCCCAATACATATGTAGTTATGATGTTTTTCTTCAACAATAAAATATTGGATAGTTAAATATTGTTTAAAATATTTAATAGTGGTGTAAGCAGCCGTGGGATGAACAGATGTGAAAATATAATGGTATAGTAGATCAACATAAGATTACACAGAAAGAATTGTTTGCCATGTGGGACGTTTAGTGTGTTTTCCTCAAAATAAACATAATAAACACTATGATAAGGTTTGACCTTGCAAAGAAATGTTCGCAAACCGAAAATAACCACAGTATAATGAAACATCTTCAGATATAATAGATTATTATGCATCACTTTATACCCTACATATCCCAATATGGTTAAAACATTCCTGACAGAAACTGTTACATTGTAAACATCAATTAATATTAATTTAGTGGAAACCCCAAACTGCAAAAAAAGAAATCACATTTTACAAAGACAATGGGCCTCATTCAGACATGTGCACTAATGCCATAGCAGCTGCGATCCTGTACACAGGTGTTGTGCAAAAATATGCAATGGTAGCAGACGCCAAGGATTGTATTGAGACACCCACATGCGGCTTTGCAAAACCAAGCATCTGCGTACAAAGACACAGCATCAGTTGCAGATCATTCTGTTATCGTAGTACTGAGTAACCCTATTGCTACTCAGATTGGGCACGGGAACTGAGATGGCGGAGCCACTTTCACTGTGTTTGGGCTCACAGATGCATGCTGTGATACACCGCGAAAATGGTCACAACATGCCTGTGCTCTTTGTCTCCACTCCCTCTTACCTCCCACAAACTCTCCCTGCCTGTTAATCACACTGTGATTTCAAAAGTCGCTGTGAGCGACTACATCAGGGGTGGAACTAGCGGCGGTGCAGCCGGTGCCTTGCACCGGGGCCCACTGTGGTGCAGCGGCCCATAGCCACCTGCACCAGACAGCACCGCCGCCGCTGCCTGCCGACCCGGTCCTCATTAAGTAATTGGATGGAGCCGCTGCGGCTCCACCAACATGACACAGTGACACCAGCCATGGCCCAACCCTTGTTTTGACATGGCGCGTGTGATGTCACGACCTTGAGCATGCTGCTGGAGGGCCTGGGTGAGCCGCAGATCGAGAGGAGCAGCACCGGGGAAGAAGCGGACTCTGACCGTGATGGGAAGAAGCCGCATGGAAGGATTGGTAACAAGGTAAGTCTGAGTCAGCTGGGCGGGCAGCAGGAGGGGGTTGCAGACGTCACGGACATGGACCAAGTGTGTAAAAAAAGACTGGGTACTGGGGGATGAAAAAAAAGACTGGGCAGCGAGGAGGGGGTGTGAAAAAAAAGACTGGGCAGCAGGATTCAGGTCCAGGCACTGAATTTAATGATTGGGGGGCTGAAGTGAGGTGGTGAAACAAAACGCTGGGCAGCAGGACAGGGCTAGGCACTGGATTTAATTACTGGGGGGGTGAGATGAGGTGGTGAAACAAAAGGCTGGGCAGCAGTACAGGGCCAGGCGCTGGATTCAATGACTGGGCCCTAGGGGGTGAGGAGTGGTAATAAAAAAGGATGGGCAGCAGGAGACAGGACCAGGCACTGGATTTAATGTCTGGGCCCTGGGGGGTGAGGTGAGGAGGTGGTGAAAAAAAGGGATGGGCAGTAGGACAGGGCCAGGCACTGGATTTAATGACTGGGTGGGTGAGGTGAGGTGGTGAAAAAAAAGGCTGGGCATCAGGACATGGCCAGGCACTGGATTTAATGCCTGGGGGGGGGGTGAGGAGGTGGTGGGAAAAAAAGGCTGGGCAGCAGGACAGGGCCAGGCACTGAATTCAATTATTGGGCCCTAGGGGGTGAGGAGGTGGTGAAAAAAAGTCTGGGCAGCAGGAGACAGGCCCAGGCACTGGATTCAATGACTGGGCCCTGGGGGGTGAGGAGGTGGTGGGAAAAAAAGGCTCGGCAACAGGACAGGGCCAGGCACTGGATTTAATGATTGGGGGGTAAGGTGAAGAGGTGAAAAAAAAGGCTGGGCAGCAGGACAGGGCCAAACACTGGTTTCAATGACTGGGGCCTAGGGGGTGAGGAGGTGGTGAAAAAAGACTGGGCAGCAGGAGACAGGCCCAGGCACTGGATTCAATGACGGGGCCCTGGGGGGTGAGGAGTTGGTGGGAAAAAAAGGCTGGTCAGCAGGACAGCGCCAGGCACTGGATTTAATGACTGGGGGGGTAAGGTGAGGTGGTGAAAAAAATGGCTGGGCAGCAGGACAGGGCCAGGCACTTGATTTAATGACTGGGGGAAGGGGGGTGAGGAGGTGCTGAAAAAAAAGGCTGGGCAGCAGGACAGGGCCATGGGGGAGGAGTGAGGTGATGAAAAAAAAGGCTGGGCAGCAGGACAGACACTGGATTTAATGACTGGAGAGGGGGTGAGGTGGTGAAAAAAAAGGCTTGTTTTTATTCTGTGAGTTTGTGTCAGATGTTGGAGTGTGGGGTGCCAGGAATGGGGGGGGCATATTCTTGCACCTGGGCTCACCACTCTCTAGTTCCGCCACTGGACTACATTAATGTACCTTGACACATTTGGAGATAACTGATAATCGCTCAATGATATAAATCAGCATAGCGGACATCCCAGCTTGGTTTGCAGCATAGTATACAAAGTTTTACTTCCAAAGATAAAAAACACTGTTGAATTATCAAAATACAGTGGACTATCCTGGTAATTTGGTCATTGACAATGGTACTGTAATCCTTTCATTTTATGTGAGGATTATCATGGTACTTTTGATAAGGATTACTAGACCTGTTTTTGCACTGTGCATGAACTTAGTCACATTTGCACTTGCGACTGAAAGGGCGCGTAACAGGGTGGTAATGAGGTGTGAGTAATGCAGAGATGGGCGTACATAAAAGTAGGTACTGTATGTCTTTAAATGCATCTTTTGCACCAAAGATGCAAGTGCATACTGATAATGATGTTGGGTTTCAAACAAAGAATACAATAGGGGACATGCAGTCACATAATTGCATACAACTTTATATAACTCGATGAGTGTAAGCATACTGTATTTACATGTGTGCAATGTAACTGAACACTGCATCAGACCCAAGTATTTAAAGTAAATAATTTTTTCCTATGTAGCTGAATGGTAGTGTCTGGGTCATGCCTGACAAAAGTACTGCATACAGTATGGATAGCACAGACTAAATGGCTATAGCACTGTACTGCACAGAACTCAAATACAAAATTCTCCTGTCTCTTAGTGCCCATTACATTGGCACTGGTGTGGCGTGCATAAGTCTTTACGGTAGAGCTCCTGGACATAAGACTACTGATGTTGTAATAGATTTCAATAATTAAATTAAACAACATCAAATATTAAGTACACAATATATATTTTACACTTTCTGAAATATAAAAACCAGACTTGTAAAAAGCTATATCAATGTGATTGAAACAATGTACTGTAGAGAAAGAGTTTTAGGAACTATTTCACCACACAAAAATAAATACATCAAATTTAATAATCACATAAGCACACATATTGTTCAGCAAGCCACTGCCAGCGACATTGCATAAACCCACAAACAAAAAAATGAAGTAAAGCAATTAATTGATTTCAGACAAAATACAGTTAAGCTAGATACACAGTATAATGATGGATCGGCCAGCAGACAGAACTGCAATCTGAGCGGCTGATTGGTAAGCTTTAAACAATAACTAATCGGCCCCTCAATATGTGGTCTGACATCACAACTGGGCGGGCAGTCCCTGCAGCCAGTGTACAGGAGGTTGGCTGTATACACTTGCAGATGAACCTATATATCTTTCAGATATATATATGCATCAACTGTACTGAACAACCAACCTAATATGTATGTAAACAACGTTGCTCACATACATATTGGGTGTACACAGCTGCCAAGGCGCTATTGATAAATTGATCGTAAATAGTACTAGCGATATATCGCCAAGTGCGTATCCAATATTAGTTCTATATATTAGTTTCCATTTCTGAAAGTACAAAGTAAGATTGAAGAAAAGATACAGGATCATCAAACTTTTCATAATTTGGTTGTTCTAGAGGTAGGCATATCATAGCCGCCATATGGACAGTTGTAAAGTTATGGAACAACGCCTTCTAAATCCCCCAAATAGTTACATTTTCTGAATCAATCACCAATATAATATCTTCTACTAAGTTATAGCTCTATACAAGTACTTTATCTCAGTTTCAATATATGTCATTTATAACTACATTATATGTCTTCTATCTCTCAGCCAGTTATTTTCCCATACACATGCTTGTTTATTCAGACAAAGGGGGAGATGCATCAAACCTTTTAAAGAGGACAAGTGGAGAAGTTTTCCATAGCAAGCAATAAGCTTCTAGCTAGCATTTATTAAGTGCATTGTATAAAATGATAGGTAGAAGATGATCGATTGCTATGTGCAATGCCTTCATCTTTCCTTTTTAGAAGGTTAGATATATCAAACATCTAGTACTCTCAGCTAATGTTCCAAAGGGTTATATGGAACAGTATGGAAAGCGTTCGTTAAATCCACATATATAACATCAATTGCCACATTCAGATACTGTAACTTATCTCTTAATAAAAATATATCATACTTATTGGTCTCATATTTGTTAGGCAAGGCTGTTCATTTAAGAAGCCATGCTGACATTGTGGGACCAAATTATTTTCTATAATATGTTTCAGAATTCAATCTCCCACTGACATCTCCAAGATAAGGCATACAGATTTAAGATGTTCTGGTACTGATTTTGTTCCCTTTTTTTAGACTGATCTCAGCCTATCATGTGGCATTACATCATGATAGTACATGAACATAACAAATAAAGGTACATTTATTACTGACTCATTAGCACGATTGGATGCTAAATTGATGGGTTTACCTGTATTAATCTTGCTTAGAGGTAGCATCTAATGGTGCACATAAGTTATTACTAAGCCACCTACTCCCTGGTGTTTTATTGTATTCTTTTGTAAATGCAGTAAGTACCAAAGACAGAAACATACAACTTTCTCTTCTTTATTCTTTTTTCTTACTTTGGCATTTAGTAGGTTAATTTAACATACTGTATATTTTATTTTGTCTTGTGATTTTGCTCTTTAAACATTTGGATTAGATTATAGTTGTATTCATATACATGGTCAGAATACTTCCACCTGTACACTTGGTTTCATTGCCATCATGATGATCAGTGCACCAGACCTATTCTTGGTATAAAATATACAAGTGAAAGTTGGAGTAAATTATGTGTATGTATGACTCTGCATGGCCCGCAACCAAGTCAACATGCCCTCTCTTAACTTTCCCTTCAGCCAAAAGTGGAGATGCCTGCAATCCCATCAACAGGTGTGCAGTGTTGACCGCCTTTTGACCCAGGAACCCATGTGTGCTGCACTACCTGCACCCATTATAGATATACTCATGGCTCCAGAGCATGCACAGTTTGAAAACATACAACATATGTCAGCAAAGCTGGCTTGCATCCAACTTTTCATAAACCCATAAGTGTATAGTTGATTCTAGTTTTATCAATTTAAGCTCTTTATTTAGAGGTTTATTATTTAAATACCTTGTTTGACTTTTATTGCTAGAAATTTTGCTGCCATATGATATTACTTACAAAAGTATTTATATAAAATATTTTTTAAAATTTTTCATTGGTAGTCTATTTTTCAAGTTTCAATGCATCGATGAATGTAAAGAATTTTGCTCTTCTTAACATCATTGTTTTACTGAAACTGAAGTCAAATGTTTTCATGTTGTGATTTTATTTCCCTTAGTCCCCTCCTCACCTTAATATATCATCTGATCTATGAGATAGTACCAAGTACAGCAGACCTCCACTGCTAGTTGGTCCTTCTACCACTTATGAAAGGTAGTTGTCTTTTAAAATAGATAAAAATCGTCTGCCTGTGCGAGAACCTCTAGTTCATTTTGTAATAATAATTGAATTTCAGTACTATCATTCATACTAGGTGACATATTATAAATCCCAATCAGTACTTTAATGGTGTCTTTTTTTCACACATATATCTACTGATAAGGGCACCACATTGTCATTTTCACAGATATCCTCAGGCTTTCAAACATTTGCAAAGCTCTCCTCCCTTCTAATCTTTACTTAGCTTTCTAATATCTTTATAAATTCAAAGTCTAGTCATGACTTTCATCCAGCCAAGATTTATTTATACCCACTATATTATAATAGTTACAGCATCATTGATTATTCTGTACATATTTTTTTGAAGACTTCTAGTATTCATTATCATATATTGGATGTTTGTATTGACACTTTTTATTTTTGGTGCATCCCTATCGCTTCTATTACTCCCTAATTTCTACTGATAAGTTCAGTTCCCTAACAACACTACTTTATATTACACACTACTTTTATCAACAACCCTCTATTTTTAGTTTCAAATCTACTATAGCCATTTAATAATTTATATTCTCTATGACAGACTAACATGGAGCACTGAAATGTTGCCCATCCCTGCTGCAAATCTCAGCAATGATTGAAATTGGCTCAGTTTTCCACATATTAACCTACCCAAGACTTTCTTTCATGTTGTACCACTAGTATTTTACAAATACTGTTTCAGAGCCTTTTTTCACATTTATAAGATAATTTTATAAATAAATCTTGAAGACCACATATCTCTTAAAGCTTGGTTCTTTCTGGCCGATTACATAAATACATGGGTAACAGCAAATTGACAGTGATGATGAAAGACTAGCCTCTGTCCTCCTAATAACTGAATCCCCTAACAACCAGCACATGTCTGTCCTTCACTACATTCCTCTAACCATCTTTATTTGAGCTGAATGAGCTAATGCAACACAGGGATAATGCTACAAATTATCATTACAATAGGGTTATAGAATACTTACAACTTAAAAGTAAAAAAAAAATAACTAAATACAAAACTAATCACAAACTTTACAGAAGCTAACATGAAAATAAAAAGGTGTAATGTTGCCTTGCTTTTCTACTCTCTTGACTCAGATTATGTTCTTGCATTAATAAATGCACTTATTATAACAAATGCACTTTTCTGATAGCTGCCAGGAATAATAAAATCCTGGAACAGCTGAAAAACCTTGCAGGGTTTTGCACTTAAGGTGTAGTCTCAGTAAATGACTAAAAAAGGATACAAACAATCCTCATAATCATGCTATAATGATTACATGTAGACAGAACCTTGAAGTGTTTGTTTCCCTTTACTAGAACAGCATTACTTTTGCTTTAAACAGAATGTTAGATAAAATGTGATGTGTTGAATGCTAATGTATGAGACCTAATTTTGTGCCTGATTTTGGAGTATTTAGAGATTGTTCTATTAATATATATATATATATATATATATATATATATATATATATACCTTTTTATTTTTAGCTAGTGAATAAAAAAACACTCAATTGTTTGTTATTTGCTGTATTGTAGTACAGGTAAAGTATACAGGAACCCATTCCACAATGTGCAGCAATTGGGATGATATTCTAATTGCCGCAATCTAGCAATAAATTATAGTAGTGGCAGCTGAGCAATATTCACCTGCTTTGGCGATACAATCACGTGGTGGCAAGACTTAGCTTACCCCTTCTGCAGGCCAGTCTTTGGGAACATGTTCCTTGGTAAATAGGCTTTCTTGGTAAATAGGCTTCTGATGATTTGCTATCACTTGCAATATCTAATCAATCTTATAGCAATACTATCTTCAACGTCATCCCTTTGATGTGTAGAGTAAAATTGTATTGCCTGTGAAAACTCCCTTTGATAAATAGACTTCCAAATAGTTTTATTTTGTCTCTAAGATTACAAAGATTTCATTTGTTTCCCATTTACATGTTCTCTGTCATTTTTTGTTACATTCACTCTAACAATGTGATGTCACATATGCTGCCAGTAATGTTTGATGTCAACCCTTCTACTTAGTCATATCACCCAAACTATTATTTTTCACAACACATATAAATAAGGCTGCTATCTGTTATATGTTTTTATAATCATGGTGCCATCCCATGTATATAAATGTTGGCTCCTCTGTCTCCCAACTCAGATCAGTTATTTACTCCCAAGCTATTTTATTGTAATATTATCACCAATTGTCAGTACGTGTCCACACACTGCTTAGCATGATCTGCACTTATATGAAAGTGCTGACATTGAGGTGCTGAGAGGGAAGTGTGCTATGTGCTGCCTCTTCTACTGTCCACGGTCATCAGGTTACTCTGGTATTCTGTATCCTTGAGATGGAGGTACTGTAAAGCACAGACGTGACCTCCGACCAGACCAAAGTGTGCTACAGTGCATGAATGGTTTCTCTGCGCATCTTATCTCCTCCCTCCATAGCAGAGTATGTACCTCTGAGTGTCTTAATAATGTTGACTGTGTACTACAGCAGAAACTCTGCCAGATTCATTATACCACCAACTGCATTAACCTGTGTTACCCTGCACCTGTTTTCTACCAGTTAATAAACCAGTCCATTTAAGTCAACCATGTCAACTAACCTTCATCACACACCGCTGACACCTACTGTATGAGCATATAGGTTCTGCCAATAGGGGGAATATAGGGGTGTTGCTCAGCCTCCCTGATGCACCCAGACCCTTGCTGGGCCAACCACACAGGCCTAGG
Source organism: Taudactylus pleione (assembly GCA_031769625.1). Lineage (NCBI taxonomy): Eukaryota > Metazoa > Chordata > Amphibia > Anura > Myobatrachidae > Taudactylus > Taudactylus pleione. Next base: position 23,826,771 of record JAUIMM010000065.1, on the reverse strand, counting down.
TAATCTTTACCAGCCCTCTTGCTACCCCTGATAAGCATGACTTGATTTTGCATTAAGTGGATGTTACACCAGAGGCAATTACTGACAACAATAAAGGGTCTCTAGGGTAGCAGAGATACTAGTAGAGCTAGTAGCACTTTCAAAAAATCTAGATAAAGCTCTGCAACTAGAGTCGTTTTCAAATATGCAGAACATAAGAGCACAGATAAATAACACTTAGATTTATAATATTGCATTGATAATATTTTTTACTTTTGATTCTTTAGAATCTTCCTAAATATATTTACTTTTGCCAGTAACAGAGAAAATCTGTAGGTGTTAACTTACTGTTGCTGTGCCAGAGACAGTTTGTGCATTTGTATCCGTGGCACTCTGTTCAGAGTGTGTCTGCGACGGAGGGTACATACTTAACGTGTGCTCTGGTACTGTGGACTGGCCTGTGTAATCTGGAGCTGGGTGAGGATGTGGAGTTGTATATTCTGCCGGAATACCATTTTGGGGTGGGGCAAACTGAGCAGAGGCATATGGTTGGGCCATTGTGTCGGGTGCTGTAGCTTCCTGATTACCCTGAAAAACAGAAAACACAGGCAATAAGTATATGCTATTCATTTATTTTCATGTATGCAATGTATACGCACACACACTAAAGGGTTGCTATAATATCACTTACATCAGGAACACATAAATTGCACATATGTAGCTGGCTGACTTTAAATCTGCATTTCATCTTGTGACACTGTGCTAATAGGACTTGTAAAATACACACACAGTCTGGCAAACAACACACACATTAAATCATTAAAATCAGATTTCTATTAATAGCCACAAATACCAATTTTATTAACATTGATTGCAGTTTCTGGGGTATATGGGTCCACTGGAAGTTTATGTTTCACCACAATTTAAGATTCCCAGATTACATTCAGACCTTGTGAGTGCACATAGGGCCTGATTCAGAGCCGTATGCTCTGACAGAGCGCTCGCTCTGAATCAGGGCGGGCCTTCTGTTTTTTTAGAGCGGCCTCCAGGCCACTTGCATAGCTGTGGGTGATCACCCACAGCTATAGCAAGCGGCCAGGAAGATGGTCGCGATCGTCAAGACTATCGCGATCATCGGGCTTGCGACGAGACCCTTGTGGTAGGGTCTCGTTGCCGCAAGCCCTAGAGTGCTTTCGGCTCGAACAGAGCCTAAAGCACTCCCACTGACATCACTTGTGATGTCAGTGGGGCCGGCCCCAGACGGTAGGCGTTCCCTTGGGAACGCCTCCGTCTAGGCAGTCACGCCCCCAGCCTGCCCACCAAAGGGGGTGTGCTGTCACTCAACATCGACAGCACGCCCCCTTTGGTACGAGTCCTGGAGCGACGGCTTGCCCGTCACTATTTGGGTCTCGAGCATGCGCACGACGGAGCCGGCTCCATCGTGCGCATGCACACCATCGACCCGCTTGCGAGTGAATAGCGCTCGCGAGCGGGTCTGAATCAGGCCCATAGTATGTATGTAAGTGCACATAGTACATTTGTAAGTGCACATAGTACGATTGTAATTGCACATAGTATGTTTGCAATTGCACATAGTACATTTGTAAGTGCACATAGTACGTTTGTAAGTGCACATAGTACGTTTGTAAGTGCACATAGTATGTTTGTAATTGCACATAGTACGTTTGTAAGTGCGCATAGTACATTTGTAAGTGCGCATAGTACGTTTGTAATTTCACATAGTACATTTGTAATTGCACATAGTACGTTTCTAAGTGCACATAGTATGTTTGTAAGTGCACATAGTATGTTTGTAAGTGCACATAGTACGTTTGAAAGTGCACATAGTATGTTTGTAAGTGTACATAGTACTTTGTTCATGTGCCAGGTGGCAGTCCTAAAATCACATCAGTACATCACAGTCTTTATTACTGCAATAGCATGTGGCCTTTATGACTGCAGTAGAGAATTATGTTTTAAACTCATAGATTATTCCTTTGGTAAACAAGTTGTTTTGTCTGCGAGTGAATAACCTGAAGCATGACATTTAAATGATGATATAAATATTTGAAAGACAACAGGATTGTATCTCATTGAACATGTGCCCTGCCAGTATTTAATATTTTACTGCCTAGAGTTGTACCTAATGCAATCAAAATGACGAGATTCAGTAGCAGCTGATAAGCGAATACAGTCACTTCCCTGTATAAAGCATATTTTGCTCTCAATATTTGTACATTTTTACTTAGTTTACAAGCTGCAAATTAATGTGTCAGTATGTCATTGTACACTTGTATGTACTTGCTGAACCTGATGCATCTAAAGGGCAGTGCATTTTTGTGGAAGCCATTTTGTTGTTTCTTTGTAGAACTAGAAAGATGTAATTAGGAAATGGCAAAAACGATGATTCATTATCACTTAAAAAAAAACCTGTTACCGGAGCTGGGCGTTACTTATGCGGGCCATACATCTACTGGCCAATTCCTCATTTTGCAGATCTCATTGGTGGATGTCAATGATCATCGATCTGTTAGCAAAATACAGAATGTTAAAAATTCCCACCTCACTGATTCCAATAATTTTTGGCTCAAAATTAGCAAATCAGGAATTTTCAATATGTTGGATTTCACCGATGCCTTTACCCAGGCATCGGCAGAATGGGGAATTGCCCCATTGGTCGCCTGATGTATGGGCCCCATAGTTGTCTTGGCGATATTGGCCGGCAGTGGTAAGGTTTGCACTTGGGCCAGTGTCATGGTATATATATACATATATGACCCAGTTAGCTAATTCACACTCGTGCAGTGGGCCTGAGGAGCATTCAGTTCCACTTATTAAAATACATAATTAAGATAGTTAAAAACAGATTTATAACATTGAAAAAATAAACAAATGAAAAAATAATTCAAAAACTGGTGTTAGCAAAAAAATATTGGATAGTTGCATTCCTTTACTTCTATTATCACCATAGAGACCCCCTGATGTATAGGACAGAGCTGACTAAGTTGCCTGAGAATGTCATATTAATAATTTATATATGTACTGAAATGTATGTATTACAAAAAGGTGCTTCCTTCCAAAGACAAAGACACAAACCATTAAACATTGAAGCAATATATGTATTAATGATCCATGATATCCAGGGAAATTTATAGATCTTCATTTTTTAATACCTATACATTTTCTAGGACCTATCTATAGCTGTCTTTTAATATCATTAAACTTTATAGTACTAATCCTTTACCAGTGATGTGTGGTGAGGTAAGGCAGGTGAGGCAGAGCCTTTCCTATCCTATTTAGGTATACTCCAAAGTTTTATTATAAAATTACTAAGAAAAATGTCAAGAAAATATTAGAAATATCTTTTTTGTATTACTCTAATAATTTTTATAGTCAAAACTCTGGAGTAAAAAGTGTATGGCAGGTGAGGCACTGCCTCCCCTGTCTACCTTTGTTGCTCATCCCTGATCAAAATTTCCAGCACTATACAGTATACTGCTGCACCTTTGTATAATGCCCACATGAACCCTCAGGTTCATATATAAATATATGTGTTTAAATCTGGCTCTGATACTAGCCAGTGCCTTCCCAGCCAATTACCTCACCTCACGTCAATGTCCTTTACTGTACATTAGGTGTAATTCCCAGTATCTACTATGGTAGGTTTTTAGTGCATTTCACATGATATTGACAGAAGTTGTCCAGCAGATAGTGGTCCTACAATAAAAGTGAAAATAATCCAAAATACAAAATAAGCAAATTTCTAAGTGACAGTGGACAATGGTGAACAGTATACATTTATTTTGACAAAACATAAAATACCTCCATAACTTAACTGTAGATGACTTTATAAAAATCAATTATTAGTAACATTTACAAATACTTACAGTAATTATACATTTCTGAAAATGATCTAAAGATAAACTGCTATTGTGGAGATGTCTTGTTTTGCCTATGACTGCCAAACTTTCTCGCTTTAAACATGCTGAAGAAAACGCCAGTCAGTCTAAAGCAGTGAATAACAGAGGATAATAGCTTGCTCTTATGTGCACAGTACTTGTAAACACAAAGCCAAATATGTTATCATTTAAGCTTGTAACAGTTTATACCAGTGGTTCCCAATCTGTGCGCCGTGGCACCCTGGGGTGCCTCGGGACACTTGCAGGGGTGCCTCAGGTTGGTGGTTCAACGCCAAATCAAATTCTTTATGGTCAATGCAATGTAAATATGTGGACAAACAGAGAAGTGCAAACCCGTACACCACTATAAAACTGAACCTATGGATGACAGGATGCAAAATGTACTTCAATTTACTACTTTACTACATTTTTGGGGGAATTTCTCAATAACAAACTTTTGGCTTAGGGGTGCTGTGAAAACAATGCTAATACTCTAGGGCACCGTGATTCAAAAAAGTTTGGGAACCACTGGTTTATACAGTATTTATTATCACCTCTGCCATGATCTGAATAGTAACTACTGATTTTAATAGCTAATGGTAGGGAGAAGATTGGAAGGAGGATGGATCATTCTTTGGCACCCATTATGGAACTGATCCCCTCTTTTCAAACGTACAGTATTCCTTCCTATCACTTTCAAAATCAGTACAGTAAATGGCAATTAAAGCAAATGGTGTGGGCAACTAATTTATGTCTGCCGTATTGTGCCTAATAAGTAAATCAGAGATTTTATCGTATCCCCGTGACACTTTTAGTGTATTTCTAATTGTCCATGATGGAAGTTATCCTTACTTTGACTCATGCATTTTCATTGCTGAATCTGTCCTAATATTTTCATCACTGACAACACTCCATCTTGTTCCAGTTATTAACATTTTACATGGGTTTAATTGCATTTGGTTAATGTTTTAGACTGATATGGTTTTTTCACATACACTAACAAGCCAGCCAAATCTATAAATAGAGATTAATACTCTTAACACATAGGAATTACAGCACAAATTCCTCCTACTATATGCTTTTGAAAAAAGGCCAAGTTAAATGACAAAATACAATTTCAGAAGAGCTTAGTCAGCTAGTCACAGGGATTGTCATGATGCAAGATTGGATTTAACACTTTGCTCTCCCTGTTCAAGTTCTAATTTTATTTTACAGCCAAAATATGTATTTTCCCTCTCTTTATAGAAATAATCGTTTCCCTTTATGACATGTGCTTATTCTGTACTGCTAAAAAGGATAAATTATAGATCTGCAATTAAAGGAGTTAATGTACTTTACAAAGTATCATTTTTAATCAATGTCATTTGATTACTGAATACTGTAAGCACTGTACAATTATATTACCCAGCTAATCATTTTGCATACACTGCAGCTATTTAAGTAAAGAAATACCTGTTAGAGATATTGTGTGTCTAGGCAAAGCAAAGAAAGTAATGAAAAAGTAGTGAATAACACATCTCCGAGCTAATCCTTTGCCTCACTAAAAATGTAATTGCAAGATGACATAGTGAACACCTCCAAATATACTCTAACTTCACCACTTGTGGCTCATTTTAATATCTGGTCTGCCAAATATAGGGGGAGAATGATCAAATCTTGGAGAGCAATAAAGTGGAAAGAGACTATGGGGTCTATGTACAAAGCCTAGTGAGAGATAAAGTGAAGAGAGATAAAGTACCAACCAATCAGCTCCTAACTGGCACTTTACAGGCTGCGTTTAAAAAATAACAGTTAGGAACTGATTGGTTAGTATCAAACCTTGGAAAGAGATCAAGTGGAAAGAGATTATAAAGCACTAACCATTCAGCTTTTAACCAGTAGCATGTCTATTATAGGTGTAGGTTTGGGGGCCCACACTGCACACCCTGTACCCATTTCTTCAACACTTACCTCTTCAGAGTCCCACGTCAGCAGCCCTGCACAAATCACTGGGAAAATGTAGCAGCCAGTATCCTGCATTTTGTGCATGTGCAGTAGTAAAATCTCCTGGAAAATGGCCACCATACCCCTCAAAGTACCAACAGATCAGCTTCTGTCACTTTTCAGACACAGATTATCAATGGCAGTCACGAGCTGATTGGTTGGTACTTTATCTCTCTCCATTTTATCTCCTTCTAAGCATTGATACATTTCCCCCTTGATTTCGCCATTCCCATGCTGAATCTGGTGCATATTGAAGGGGAACTTCCTATTGAAAGGTCATAGTTTATTCTACCCATACATGCACATCATCAATGTTTCAGCAAAGCAAATTAAACTATTGGGTAAATATATCAAACCTTCTAAAGAGTAGAGAAATGGACAAGCAAGAAGTTACCTATAGCAACCAATCAATTTCTAGCTAGCATTTATTAAGTACACTCTATAAAATGATAGGTAGAAGCAGATTGGCTGGTTTGCGTAATGTCTTTACTGTCCACTTCTCCACTCTTAAGAAGGCTTTATACATATTCCCCTATATTTGGCCATAGATGTTTTAGAACAAATTTAATATACAAGTAGACCAATTTTTAAATACGACAAACATGCTGCAATCATGTGTTTTCTTTAAAATAGCTAGGCATTTACAAATGAATCATATTGAGTACTAGTGATTGCTTCAATCATTATAATATTGTAACATTTTAGTTGCATGATTAGATTAAAGGGGCCTATCCATTAGCAGATGCTTTTCTGAGTGATGAAAGACAATAGATATCCCTGGAAAATTCCGGTGGCTGTGCTGAAAGATATCTGTCATGTACATGACAGATTTTGGCAAACGATGAACGATGAACGATATCGCATGACATCATTCAGGGAGTGGATTTTTTTCTCTGCAGCACTCTGTAGCTGCTGCTAATATCTTTCATCATTCGTCGTTTACCGCATATAAACTGCCAGATATTTCTAACATCTGGCAGCGATATGCTATAACTGACCAACATGTTGGAGAGATGAAAGATTCAATTTATCGGCCACAAGAGTGCGCATCTGTCATCGTTCAGGGCCTATCCATAGCAGATAAATTGAACGATTGAATGATATATCGTTCTATCGTTCAATTTATCTGCTAATAGATAGGTCCCTTTAGAGATGTACTGGTTCGGTTTTATCAGTTTTACTCGGTTATGTTCGGATCTCAAAAACTGCATTATATTGGCTCTCCGACTCTCACATGTTTTGGATAGCCACTAAAATAAATCCGAACTAATCCAAACTTGCGCTAATTTGACAAGTTTACCACTACAGAATAGAGGGTCTATTTATCAAGCAGTGAAAAGTATGTAGAAGTGGACCAGTGGAGAAGTTGCAACCAATCAGCTCCTACCTATTATTTTACAGACTGTACTTGATAAATGCTACTTCAAAGCTGATTGGTTGCTATGGACAACTTCTCCACTGGTTCACTTCACACTTTTCACTGCTTGATAAATAGACCCCTAAAACTGCCCATCATTTCAGATTGGATTATCAATTGATTACATTTCAATATTTTGTCAAATACTTGTGTTGTGATGCAAATTTTCTTAAAAACAATTGAATCTTAAATTTTAACACCATATATGGCAATCTTAACACCAGCTGTGGCTGGATCTTTTGTAGTAAATGGGAAAGGAAAAGTATCAGAAAGGCCAGGCTACAATCTTTGCAAACAGATTTGATTTCACTCCCCAGAAATCTTCAGCTTCCAAATAGATTATTACAACGTGAAATTGGTTCTACCTGGTAAGGGATGGGAAAAGATTACACATTCCCTGTGATCCCCACAGTTCATTCAGTAGAGCAAATGTACTTGATACATGCTGATTTTTCTACAGCAGAAAATTATCTTATTATCAACTGGGGATATGATTTGTGAACTAATTTATGTTTTTAAACTGTTTTGCTATCACTTCGTACAATAGCATGTGGATCAACTTTGGGCAAAGCTAAATACATTTTTTATTTAATTTCTTTTTTATTAGAAGAGCTACTCGTAGCGTATTTGTTGCAGTGTGTTGGTTTATGTGCTTAAGCTGATAATTAAATTAAATATTTGTGTTTTGGTGTTAAACTGTATTAACAGAAGCTATTTTAATGCTTTCATTTCATTGGACTAAATTGACAGTTTTAAGATATTAAAGTATGACTCCAATGTTGTACAAATATCATATGTATGTTAACATGAATTCAAATATATAGCAAGTTGCTGTACTGTATCTGCAGTGGTAGCTGCCATAATAAAGTAATACAATTTGCCTTAGTATCTCTATTAATAACATTTTCCAGGTGCACAGGTTTGCTGACATTTTCAGTGCTCATTAAGGTAAAGGATATTCAACGCTGTGCGAGTTACAAGGAAAAAAAATGAAATTCTACTATCCTGTAGTGTTAGGAAAATGGCAATCAAACATATGTCCTTTATGCTTTCCAAATTAAAAAAATCTGTGTACACGTTGACTTTGACCTTATTCATTTTCTAGAAAGTTGTTAAACCCAGCGTAGGAGAAGATATAATAAGAATTATACATAATGAATTAGATGCATTGTGCCAAAAATAACTAGCATATGAAATGACCATGTAAAATATCCACAAAGCCCAAGAAATAGATTTTCCTGATATGATTGTGGTCTACTAAATGTGACTCTATGGAAACCATATTTTGTGCATGTATACAAATATTTTGTGCATGTATACATTTAAAGAAAAGTAGGGATGTTGAGATCTAGAGGTGCAGAGGTGATTATGCTCCATTTACTGTACATCATGAAAATATTGACATTTAAGAAGTAGATTCAGGGGACCCCTCCTCTGTCCCCGGTGGCCAGCAGCCGACTGACGAGGCTAGCCAGCCACCGGAGCCTTAGTAGACTCCGGGCACTAGAGTGTGCCTGGAGTCTACGGCGCATGCGCAGAACGCTGGAAAAATGGCGCTGCAGCCATTTTCTGGTGTTCTGAGCAGTGCAGACACCTGATGTGGGACCACGGACAGGTAAGTCTAAATAATATGGGTGCAGTGTGTGCGATGCGGGGCCCCCAGGGGGCCGGTGTGCCCCGCACACACTGCACCCATTATAGATACGCCACTGAGCAAATGTGAAAGAGTACTTGTTGTTTTTTAAGATAAAATAGTCCCATGGCAATAGACTACGGCAAGACCACTTCTGTATATTATAATATATGAAACAATTTCAAAACATATATTTTTTTTATTTAATCATGGTTAGAGAGTAAAGCGTAATATACTATGCTGGCATTCAAAGCACTATAAGAAGAGCCACTGAGACATTGTGCGGGCCCTTGCACTGGGGGTCATGTCCACTGGAGGGAGCGCTGCTACACCCTATCATAAACTTTGGCCCTGATTCAGAGCCGGACGCTCTGACAGAGCGCTTGCTCTGAATCAGGGCCGTCCTTCTCTTTTTTTAGAGCGGCCTCCTGGCCACTCGCATAGCTGTGTGTGACCACCCACAGCTATAACGAGTGGCCAAAAAGATGGTCGCGATGGTCAAGACCATCATGACCATCGGGCTTGCGACGAGACCCTTGTGGTAGGGTCTCGTTGCCGCAAGCCCTGGAGTGCTTTCGGCTCTATTAGAGCCGAAGGCACTCCCACTGATATCACTTGTGATGTCAGTGGGGCCGGCCCCAGATGGTAGGCGTTCGAAAGGAACGCCTCCGTCTGGGCAGCCACGCCCTCGGCACGCCCACCAAAGGGGGTGTGCTGTCACTCACCATCGACAGCACGCCCCCTTTGGTACGAGACCCATAGCGACGGTTTGCCCGTCGCTATCCGGGTCTTGCACATGCGCACGACGGAGCCAGGTCCGTCGTGCGCGTGCGCACGACGGCCAACATCGACCTGCTTGCGAGCGCTCAGCGCTCGCAAGCGGGTCTGAATTAGACCCTATGTTCCTATGGAGCATGCCATTGAGCCTACTCTTCTCGGTCTCTAGAGAAGACCAACTACTTTGGCCTCCCACCCTCCTTTCAACACTTCTGACCATAAGAAGGTACTGCAGTTGTAGTATCTGTTTTCAAAGAGGATTTCAGCACCCAACTAAGAACCTGATTCAGAGATGTTCGCTAATGCTGCCTTTAAATGGTGGTTATTTATTAAATTACTTATTATCTGTTACTCAAGTGAGTTTAAGTTATTGTTTTTTGCGGTTTAAATGAAAATATATCACTTTTTAATTTAAACTAATGGATCAAGCCAGCACTAGTTGCATAATGTGCTACATTCTGACATTACAAGTACTGAACACTGAGACTGATGTAGAGTTCAAAGTTCACCCATTTTCATAGTGTATGGTAACTTGTAGAAACTCCCTCAGTGCATGCTCAGAAAATGGGTGCATGCATATTCACTTTGGGCATATCGATCCTTACGACCATAAAGGCGGAATTGGCATGAGAAGAGGCTTTAGGCATTATTCAGTAAGGGCATGGTTACGCAAAATGAGCCATGCCGACATGCAGTAATATTAATTAACGCATCTGTTAGAAGGAGGAGTATAATATTTGCCTGCTATAGGGTGGTACAAGTACTGTATGTACCGATAATGATGACTTGTAAAATCGATGCATATGCCTTTGCAGGGCTGCATGCATCTTGTGCAAATATTATGTTTGGAAATATACTTTTTTATTTCAAAAATGTTTCTTTTGAGTAACTTTCTCTAATTTTGCTAGTGACTGCATCAGCCGCAAGAGTATGTGCCAATATTGCACAAATGGTTTCATGTTCTCAGCAACCCCAACATAACTCCTTCCAGTAGCACAGAATGCCCTAATATTGGCCTCCAGACTTCATTTACAATTTCCATTACCTTTGCTGCATTAGTTACTTGATTAAAAAATAAAAATTTTATATGTGAATTAACACAGCTCAAAAAACTACAATAGTAAGTGGAAAGTTCAGGAGCACAGTATTTTCTATCTGGTTTAAAGGGATCATGTAGTCCCCATGGTATAATGTGCCAGGTCACACCATTTGTTCCAATTGTGCCTGTTCCATGTGTACATATCACAATTTATATGAAATATACTGATTCTCTGTCCTGCTAAATGGGTAGCAAGTTCCACGTATTTAGATCCAAGATGGTTTGTAAATGTGTTTGTTGTGAGGTGCAATATTTATCCTCATGTAAGAGATGGTAATTCTGCCTGGAAGCACCTCACACTTACATGTAATTATTTGCAGCTCTGAAACAACTCTGAAAGATGTTTTATATTAACAACGTGCATGTGGCACAGTAAGTTTACCTACAATCTTAACAATAAAAAGATCTTCCAGCACTTCCCCCTATTCATTTGCCTCTTACACTGCTGCTCTCAGTAGTAAAGTCAGCTGTTTCAGCTCATTGATTCTATTCTGCAGTGAGTTCTAGCTGCCCAGTTCTGCTGTCTTGTCAGTATCCTCTACAGGGGAATAGCCAGTATGAAACTGCAAGCCTGATCAAACTGAATTTTCCAACAGCAAAGGAACGTATGGGGAGCTCAACAGATGAAAAATATACAGTAAGGGTTTGTTTTATTTTAATAACACCCTCAGAGGTCTATGTACTAAGTCTTAGAGAGAGATAAAGTGGATGGAGAAAAAGTACCAACCGATCAGCCCCTACAGTAACTGTCATTTCATAAACACCGCCTGTAAAGGGACAGGAGCTGATTGGATAGTACTTTATCTCTGTCCACTCTATATCTCTCTCCAAGGCTTAGTACATAGACCTCTTGATGAGGTATTGTTCTTTCAAAGATATCGCCATCTTTGCAAGATGAGCTCATTGAACAATCGTTTGGGATTTTTTTCTAAGCTTTTCAAATTCCAAAATATTTTCCAAGCTGAAATATCAAATGTGAAAAACTGTAACAAATAATACAATGTGTATATAAATAAGAAAAGCTGTAACGAATAGAAATAGCTGTTACGTCTATCCTTCAAATTTAGAAAATCTGAAACATGCAGCAATTAACTAGAAATCATATATGACTTAATAAATCACATTAACATCCATCTTCTCAAAAGACAGATAATGAATTTAGTTTACCACATATATTGATTATTGCTTAAATAACCTCATGAGCTGCATTGAGGTTAGACACTATTACACCATAAAGCTATTCACCCTCTGTTACCCCATGGAGCAGCTGTGCTATATTACACCACTATGTAGGGACAGCTTTACCTTTCCATCTGTTACAAGCCCAATTTGAGAATGATATCATTTAGTCACATGACCTGGACTCCCTCTGAAAGCAAGGTCAGTCATCAGCCACAGCAGTAAAATCAATGTGCTGAAAATCAATATTGGGAAGTCTGTCAGATACTGCAGTAGAACCTACACTGCCAATGGTGTACTTCCACCTCCTGTGCCATATACATATTTGGCTATAAGCTTTAACCAGTGATTTTGAACATTGCAATAAGGTTTATGGTATTCTGTTTCTCTTTTGTAGATTGTGTTGATAGTAAAAAATATAAAAAAAACATTTATACTTTTTTAGATAAATCTAACAGATTGACTCGTGTTTGAGTTCCATATAGTCTAAAACGTTTGTAAACCAGTTTGTTTGGCTTCTGCTGAATTTTCTGCAAAACAATTTCATTGGAGGATTTTTTTGTGTTTAAAATTAAAATGTGCTTTCCAATTGCACAGAGGAAGTCTTGTTATGTATGATCAAACATTTTGTTTGAGCAGTAAAAGGATGCAGATGTATGTGCGGCTATATAAATGTACTAGTATTATACTGTAATAGCATAGAATATGTTGGCACTTCATTAATGTCATGTCACTTGTTTTTTAGATGCCTGTTAATGATATATATCTTAACATTAAGTGTGAGTATTCCTCCCCCTCCCACCAGTTATTTACAGTGAACTTACATTTAGGAGTGTAATTCTTGCAGGAGGGTTCATTGACTTTGTGCAGATTAACTCCCAATATTATATTGTTCTGGAAATGATTACTATTAGTTGCTCTTTTGTTAGTTAAATAACATTTAATGTTCCCTCTCTGTTTTTACATTTTTTTTTCTGTAATACATCAATAAAGTTTTGCAACATAACAATGCTGTGGGGCAGCTGTATTAAGAGGAGATAACCTAATTTTGTTGCGTGTCAAAAAAACAACGCCTTGTTCCACTGTGGCCCTGGATGCTCTGTCTTTAGTTAATATGCATGCAAGGCTTTATAGGCTTTCACATGTGCAGTCCAGACAAAATAAAAATATTTGCATCTGTTATTTAGGGGTCTATTTTATCATCACTTAATTTCTACAAAAGAAGGTGAAAATTAAAATTTTCACCTGCAATTGTAGAAATGTAGTATTTGGGCCATTCATCAAGAAGGTAAAGCAAGAGATATCACAGATATCTTCTGCTTACCTTCCTTTCGCAGAATGGCCCGTTGTCCCCATACACTAGTATGGGGATAGAATTCATCAAGCTCCGAAAATACAATATTTTTGGAGCTTGAGTACGGGTGCATTCGCCATCTTCAGATAGTGTTTGCTCCTGTTCCGGGCTTGCAGCCCACTCTTTCCCTATATGAAGAAGTCCTGGGTTGGGGCTCTTGTGCACATGTGTGACTTGCAGGTTACGTATGCACACTACTGTCACGTCTCCGAAAGGAGCAGTGAAGCTGCTCGTGGGGGCAGCTGATATTCAGATCAGCTATCTCCGCGCCGGAGCAATGATGAATTGCTTTGGCGTCCACAACAAGTTAGAATGTTAATTATTGGTGTCCATTCGGACCCCGATAATTAATGTCATGAATAGACCCCTTAGTCCCAAACATGCTGAACCTGGCCATATCCATAGAACTGTTGTTTTGCTGCATTTCAGCACCAAGACGTCCTGCATAGCTGCAATAAGTGGTGATGCAGGATATCTCTTATAGCTGAAATAATACATTTCCATCAAAATCTTGAGGCCTGATGGCGATTTGCACGAATACTGCTAGTTTGTCAAAGATTAATGACTTAATTGGCGTGGTCACATGTGATGGAGCTGCAGCCAGAAGTGGTTCTGCCGACAAGGCTGCATTACATGCTACTGCGCAGCCCTACTGTGTGTCCCGGATTTTGAAGAGGAGATCCGTTTGCATGGCATTCTGGAGTGCAAGTACTGAGAATCAAGGTGTGAGCAGGGAAACTTAGTCCCTCCCCCCCACTGAGCACTATTTGGCTGAGCTCTGCAGGTGCAGAGATCAGCTGTAGCAGGGGGTACTGAGAAATTCAAACCCTATAGCTATACAGTGAGATACAGGGAGCAGGTATTACTCAGAAAGGTATTCTCTTTCTTTCTTCTCATCAACTGTGCTCTTAAGTGGAAAAATACAAATTGTTTCGCTAGAAACAAAAATTGAGTTGTGTGATTTTTTTTTTGTTTTCACTAAAGCAGCATCTGACTCAGCTTTTTGTTGAAAAAAGCTATTAAATTTAAATTGTTATGTCAATATATACTGCTCACTGTGGGAAATATATTTACGTAGAAATCAATAGACTACATTAAATGTCCATTTCACTGATTTGGGCAGTGTCACTTTATCCATCCTATACGTAACTATAAACAATAACAAAATGACAGTCGTGTCCGTGGTAAAGCAGTATTATTAAAAAAATAGTTTACATGTACTGTATGTAGCACGTTATTGGATGCATAACTTACATGAACAGCATGTGATTTGTTGCTCACAGCATGTTTTCTAAACCAAGATATAACTTTAGACCCTATTAATGGTAAATTATTTTAAATCAGATTTCATTATGCCTCTTCTGTCTGTACTTACTGACTTTTTAAGAAAGGGTATACTGGTTTATGTCAAAGAGGGAATAGTTAAAATGATAGGGAATTTATAGAAAGGCTTTGATAGATCAAGTGTAAAATTATTTAATATAGAACATATAAAATGTAATTCATATTTAGATGATTTCATATACAGTATGAAATTTATAGCTGCTCTTGACCATGTCCATAGAAAAACCGGCCTACCAGCAATTAAGCATCAACAGTGCTAGAGATTTTTAGGAAACTGGTAAGTCTTCTGCATTAGGCAAATAGTCCTACAGAACTATACTGATATAGAGCCCTATTTCCATCAATAAAATAAAAAAGTATTGCAAACTGCTGACCATAGATTCCAATAAAGAAAACAATTGTCACTATTGTACATGTGAATCAGATATTATCTAAAGCTGGCCACAATTGCTGCTATGCAGGCTGCCAATTTCATAATTTTCAACCAAAGAAACAAAACATTGCTATGTATGGACTCCAAGCTAGTACGCCAATTGCTTTACCTGATAAACAACTATTTGGAGACATCTGTTGACTATCACATAAATGGGTACAAGTGCAAGTCTTTTTATCAATGCATAGATAAAACTGCAACATGTGGCTAAATGTGACTTTTATATACAGTATGTGGCAGGGGCGTATTAAGAGAGAAGGGGGCCCGTGTTCACTCTCCGTTCAGTGGCCCCTCCTCTCTCCCCAGGTACAATCAGCGAACTGACAGCAGCAGTAGACTCCGGGCACAAGAGTGTATACAGAGTCTACTGCGCATGTGCAGTTCTTCGGGAAAATTACGTGGCAGCCGAGAAAATGGCTGCAGTGGCCATTTTCCAGGCCTTTGTGTAGTGCTGCTCCATGGGATTTCAGAGAGGTAAGTATAAAAAAAAAGTATGGGTGCAGGGTGTGCGACGCAGGCACCCCCTGGACACAGGGGGCTAATTTACATCAGATATGTGATATCCCTACATTTGTACTGTACATCTGCACCAATGAGTGATGTTGACAACATAATGAAGACAAACACCAAATTATTTCACCAAAATGAAAACTCTCCACTTTATTAATGCTCAGTGAATGTCTCCATGTTCACTGGATATTGCCTTTGTATACTTTAAGTTGTAATTCAAAATGCACTTGTCCTTAACAGCATCAACTTAATTGCATGCAACTGAACTCACAAATATAATACCAATCATATATCGCCCTAGGGATACTCTGTTTCATCAAGTTTGATATTTGAAATATGCCAGAAAACCTAAATTCTGAAAGCACTAAAGTAGTAGCACTGATGTGAAAAAAACAGCCTTTGAAACTTATAAATCTAGGTCAACTCCTCGTGCCCAGAGTATCTGGGATAGACACAAAGCTTTATCTCCTACAAGTGTAAAATTAACATTACAGCAACTAACAGGATGAGAAATAATAAAAAAGACTGGTTAAAACACAGGAAGAACATTTCTCCATTAACCAGCTCCATCTCATTTCACAGCCACGTGCATGTTAAGAATTGAGGAAAGTAACATAGGTAATAATTGTTCATAATGTGAATGGCTTTACTCCTATTTCAATGCAGTGAGTCAGAAATACCAGCATGATTTTGCACACATGGAGAAGATTTCTGAAAGTTTTCTAGCACACTATACTACGTATGTAATGTGCCACCATTTATGGGAATAAGTTCTTGTATTACAGAAATAAACAGCCTATAATTACTGATGAACTAGTGTTAGACATACTGAATGTTACAAACCTATGATCTTCTGAATTTTGTAGGATACTATATGGCAGAAAAACATATTGCAGCTTCCAGAAAATTTTGCAGATATCAGAAATATCATATCACCTACTGTAACAGTCAAATTCATGGCCATGAACTTTTTACCGATAAATGGTAATAATAGTCATGTTATGTACATTGATATTTGTCATTGGTATTTAGTAGCAGATGTATCAATGAATTGCAATCATTGGTACTGATCACTGTGGCCTTACTGGCATGTTACTATGCCAGAATGTACCATCTTAGTCTTGTCTAGACAGTTTCTCCAAAACCCAGCTGCCAGGTGATGATGTTTTTTCTGTGTTTCCAATCCAAACTTTGTAATGTGCATGCATGGTGAACACCATCGTTAGCTATGCTTTCAGGAGCTTGATACATTCTGCTAGATCACCGCCCTATAGAAACAGGGACTTTTTGGCTACTATTGGAAACCCTGGGTCTCATTCAGACCCGCTCGCGAGCGCAGGACGCTCGCAAGCGGGTCGATGGTACCCAAATGTGCATGCGCACGATGGAGGGAGCTCCGTCGTGAGCATGCGCGAGACCAGGATAGCGACAGCCAAGCTGTCGCTCTGGGTCTCACACCAAAGGGGGTGTGCTGTCGATGGTGCTTGACAGCACACCCCCTTTGGTGGGCGTGTCGGGGACGTGGTTGCCAGACGGAGGCGTACCCATGGGAACGCCTACCGCCTGGAGGCAGCCCCACTGACATCACTAGTGATGTCAGTGGGAGTGATTTTGGCTCTGATAGAGCCAAAATCACTCCAGGGCTCGTGGCAGCGAGACCCTACCGCAGGGTCTCGTCGCAAGCCTGATGGTTGCGATGGTCTTGACCATCGCGACCATCATCATGGACGCTCGCATAAGCTGTGGGTGGTAACCCACAGCTATGCGAGCATCCAAAAGGCCACTCCAAATTTAATTAGGACGGCCCTGATTCAGAGCGAGCGTTCTGGTCAGAGTATCCGCTCTGAATCAGGGCCACTGTTCATACATATGGGCAGGGCCGTTTCTAGGGGCAGGCGACCCGTACAATCGCACGTGGCGCTCAGCCCTGACCCATAGGCGAAACTAAGGGGTGGTCTGGCGGTGCACCGGACCACTCATTAGCCAGTCTGCAGCACGTCTGGTAAGTAAAAGCCGGGAGGTCTAACGTACTACTTGTTAGAACTTCCCGAGCCACGCCTCCCCTACTGCATCTAAGTTTTACTCCTACCCCGGCCTCGCGCGATGTGATGACATCACAGTGCGCGCTCAGTCTCGGCTCTGCGCAGAGGAAAGGACTGGCCTGGGGCTGGGAGCTAGCAGGCGCAGCAATGCAGAAGGAGATGCCGTCGCTGAGAAACAAGCAGCAGCAGGAAGGAGGTAAGTGTGCACTGCGCTAGGCTGGTGGCTGCGGACACATAAGAGAAACAGGAGGGGTCTGGCTGATTGACAAATGGGGGGAGGGTCTGGCTTATTGACAAATGGAGGGGGGAGGGTCTTGCTGATTGACAAATGGGGGGAGTGTCTGGCTGATTGACAAATAAGGGGAAGGTCTGGCTAATTGACAAAAAGGGGGAGGGTCTGGCTGAATGACACAGTGGGGGTCTGGCTGATTGACAAGCAGGGAAAGGTCTGGCTGATTGTCGAACGAGGTCTGTCTGATTGACACACGGGGTAGGCTGAGGGACACAAGAGGAGTTGAAGCTGAAAGACACGGGCAGGAGGCTGTAAAGGCTGGAGAGATGGGGCAGGAGGCTGTAAAGGCTGGAGAGACGGGGCATGAGGCTGTAAAAAAGGAAGTTGGAGAGACCAACCCTCAAAAGTGACAAATTGGGGAAATGTCACTGGGACACGCCCTCTCCTAGTTTGCAACACCCCCTTTCCAGGTGCACGCAGCTTCGCCGCACGCAGCAATCCCCTTTCCACACCTCAGTGAGCTGCACGTAAAATATGATTTCATTATTAGTAATGTCACTGATTACATGGCTCAGAGAAGTAAATATTATAATGGGGGGGGCGCATTTTGAATTCTCGCACTGGGAGCCAGATTGGCTAGAAACTGCCCTGCATATGGGTGATTTAAAGTGATGCAAAAACTACAAAAAACTTTGATACATTTCACCCCACACACATAACTCAACTATCTAAATGTAAAAGTTCCTATAAAAGTTTTTTTTCTGTTTCATTGGAACACACACACGCATACATATATAATATATTACACTTACAAATTTGTGGTAAAGGCAAGCTTATGAATACTTGCGGCTGTCCCATATAAATACTAAAGATGTAACATATGCCTAAATATACCTAAAGAGATGCTTCCCTACCCGTTTAACCTTGTACATCAGGGGTATTCAACTATTATTTTGAATGGGCCACTTCGAACGGACATTTGAATTTTATTACAAAAAAATATTGATTTTGTGCTCCCTTTATATAGCTTCATTGATTTTGCCCGCTCCCTTTATATAGCTTTATTGATTTTGTGCCCACTCCTTAATATTCTTCTTACTAGCATGTGCTTCTCTCTGCATCTAATATCTTCTGTCCTTCTGTTCTTCTGATTCATTTTTTAATCTTATGCAAAAAAAATAAAATCAGCAAATAATTAAAAAAAAAAATGGCCCACAAAACCTACATTACGCAGCAGGGCGAAATAAAAAGCAAGTAACTGCAAATTAGCAATTCCAATTTTGCATGTTATAAGCTGAATTGGCAACTACATGTACAGTGGGTGTTGAATGATTCCATCAGTAATGGCTTTTGGGAATATTTCACAGGTCAGTTTATATTGTGTCGCAGGCTGACTTTGGCCCACAGGCCACCAGTGGAATATGGCTATTGTATATCATTAGCATTGGTGGTAGGGAAAGACACAAGTATACCCATGCAAGGGCGTCTTAAGAGAAGAGCGGGCCCGTGTGCACTCCCCGTCCGGGGCCCCCTCCTCTCTCCCCTGTGGCCGACTGACGTGGCTGGCCAGCCACCAGAGCATTAGTAGACTCCGGGCACTAGAGTGTGCCGCGGTGGCCATTTTCCGGCATTCTGTGCATGTGCAGTAGACTCTGGGCACTAGAGTGTGCCCGGAGTCTACTGCGCATGCGCAGAACACCGGTTAACAATGGCATCGCTGACACCCAACGCGGACCACTGTTTAAAATAATATGGGTGCAGGGTGTGCGGTGCCGGGGCACACACTGCACCCATTATAGATATGCCACTGTACCCATGCTTGTCTGTATATCATATTTATAAGCAAAACATATTTTATAGATTTTGCAACAAGATGGCAAAAAATGCTTGATGTACTGGAAGTTTTACCTTTTCTAGTCGACACCAGGTTAATTTACACCTGAAGTTCACCTATGAAGTGTGTGAATTCATCTGGTTGACTTAATATGGTAGTAGTGCTTCTGATATACAGATGTGTCCAGTTACATCTTTGCCGATCACGCTATAAACGTGCGCACACATCGCACCATGCGATTACCCGCAGTAGCATATGCTATGGTATGCTATGGCGTGCACTGCGATCGTATCATGCAATCCTATGGAGGCGTGGAGGCGAACGCGGTGCTCATATCCGCTCGCGGGTGCACGCCTGGCACCATGCGTGGTGCAATTTGCTGCGTACTTAACAACGACGTAGCCGGACACATCTGTACTGTAGTCAGGTTCTGCTGCTGTGTGTGCATATACTACTCATATGTATACAGACCTTACAAGTTTTTAATATTATTGAATATATTGGTCATTTTCAATAAGTGCTAAAACTATTTCCTTAGGAAATACATCTATTGTAATGATAGTGAATACAACAATTATACAGTCTTTGTCCCAGAGAACTCCAAATCATTTAAGTTTATCATAAACCATCCTAATCTGATTTATACTGTAAATAGATCTTCGTTAACTATTAGGCACACACTGGTAGAAATCAACTTGGGATGACCAGTGCTGTAGTACTTTAAAGATGAGACCTCTTTGAAAAACAAGAATTTATTTGTGCCTATAAACTAAGCAAAACACTTACAGATGTTTAATCACTGAAATAACTGAGTAATCTGTTAATAGTATAATTCATGAGTGGAGTATAAATAGTAATGTAATATAACCTTATCATTGCCAACAACTGACATCACTTGTTGTTGTCAAACATAATAAATATAATTCTAGTTGACATGATAGGACAAGCATATTCCATGCTGGATAGCAACAAAGGTAAAATAATGTTACCTTTGTTCTTTTATTGTGTAAAAACAAATACTTGCGACTTCTGTACTTCATATTTTCTTGTCCGCCCCATCGAAGACAGACATTACACTGGTCACCATATACTAAGCCCAAGCTTTGCAGGTAGAACATTATCTCATATATTGTCTTGTTTTTATCCACTAAGGCCCGATTGTATGTATCCATTTAAAGTAAAAGTTTCTAATATGATATTCTATCAAAGGGCAATACTAAATGATTTGTTTGCTTTTGCACCTTGTAATACAGTAACACAACTAAATGCAACAATAGAAAATAGACACATGTTAATACAATACATTGATATTGAGCCTTAAAACAATACATTGATATTGAGCCTTAAAACAATACATTGATATTGAGCCTAGGACCAGTTTAGTAATATGCAGGTGCATCCTTGCAATGCTTTTTAGGCTACCTTGAGTTATAAAACAGATGTTAGTGGGACCCCTGCAGTTTCTCATTAACACTGGCAGCAGTTCCAAGAGACCCAAATTAATATTCAAATAATTCTCACTTAGTACTAATTACAACTAATATTTAATTAAGAGCACTGAGGCTTTGTCTGATTTCTTCGTATTAGGTTACAATATTGTGAGTGTGTATGATACAAGAGTAGGCCGTTCCCCAGTGGTCTTGGGATTCTAATACTTTAGTCATTAGGTTCCCTGAGCTGCTGTGAAGGTTGTAAGCCCTTTTAAAGTAACTTGCTGGCAAGACAGGGAGAGACGACGGATGGCAGACAGTCAGCATTTGCTAAATGTTTTGGACAGAAATTTAATGAAAACCACATTTCAACTCCAAAATATGCATTACGTGGCAGTGTATTAAATATACTTTATTGCCTTTCTTCCATGAACCCGAACGAACCAGAAATGGGAAAATGATATGCTTTACAGGGACTTCTTTAATGCTAAAAATGGTAATTTTAAAGTCAGACTGGAACAAATATAAACATATTTCATTCCACTGCTCCCTGTTTCAGCAAACACTAAAGTTTCTTTAAAAAAAAAAAAAAAAAATAACATAAACAAATGTACTAAGAACAGAATATACCATTTGGATTTAATCTGGGTTTCTAAAATATATTAAAATATAACTATAAGCTCATATTTTAGACATAATACATTTATTTTCCTTTGCTGTGTTATATCTTACTGCACTCCTCTATGTGCCTGTACCCAGTTTACCTCTAGCTGACAAATTGCCTTTGTATTAGATTTGTTTTCCTGTGTTCCATTGCTCCTGCCAACAGCATTGCATATGCAAAGAACGCCTCTCCTACAGTAGTTAAATGAGCCAAGCAGTGTCTTTTCCTCAGGGCATGGAAACAAAGAAGAGAAATGCAAAATTACTCTGTAAACCTGCTGCTTAGAAAAGCAACTCAGCTAGATGGATCAAGCAAAGCAGAAAAACACACTGCTGCAGTTTCTACATCTACCTGCAGAATGCTATCAGCAGCAAGATATGTGTAATAGTGGAGAATGCTGGCTTGCAGTGGATGAAGCCTACAACTATATAAACAAACCTTCATTGCAATTTGTAATGGATAAATAAAGTAAATATACCTGGTGCACCATTCTGCTTCCTTTCTTCTCCATAAACTTAGCAGATGTTTGTGTCCTAGGCCCTGCAGCATCTGCCCAAAAGCAAGCATCAATTATGGATGGAGGCGTGCATATTCTGTGTTATGTGTGTATAAGTGTAGATGCCAGGGGTGTTGAAGGAGGGGGAGCTAAATTAAAGCCTTACTGACCTCCCACTCAACATCTGACTGCTCCTAAAACCTAATCCAGATGGGACTCTTTTAGCTTGCTGCGGCTCTCTCCATCAATCACAGCAAGGCACGCCTCTGTCTATCATTGCCAGACCATATAGCGCACTGCTGGGAAGATGATTACACGGAAAAGAACAAAGTAAATATGATTTTTAACCTTTCAGTGACAGGCAGTAAAATACTATCAACAGCTAAGTAAAGAAAAAAAAGTAATAATAAATAAATGGTATTTTCTATGAAACAATACACCAGGTACAATATAGTAAGCCTGGACATAAGATGCTGAGAAAGGTTTAATATAGGTGCCTTTATAATAAATTACTGCTTGCACTCAAGGTGTCCAGGAAGCCAAGTCATTTGCATAAGAGCCTATAAAGGAAGGTCACTGATGTTGTAAACAAGTGTTAGGAGGTAAAGCAATAAATATGCAAATTGGAAAGAATGTGTTATATATGCAGAGTATAAATGCAATTGCAGTACAGTTGTTTATTTACAAATTAGTCTTTCTTCCTAGGGAAAAGTATAAGGTCTAATTTCAGTGTTTTGAGTAAGCAGTGCAAATTGTAGGATGCAGCGAAAACATCTACATATCATTAAAAAGTGACAAAAGGCCAGTTTTCCCAGAACAAATGAGCGACACAAGCTGAGACAGATTTACAGGCAGATTTACAATGAACAATTTCCTCTGCATAGTGTCCCATCAAGCTAACGTTATGCTATAGAGTCTATAATTATATTTACACAGCGCCAGAACTTTCCAAACTTCAGTATAATAATAGGTTACATGGGTTGTATGACATTTACAGATGCAGATCAGTGCAAAGGGTATAGAGTAGACTGAGAGTCCTGCTCACCAGAGTCACAATTATCCAGTACAGTATGCGATGACAACTTCAGCATAAAATATCGGCATCCATAAAATAGAGTAGTATAATGCAAGACATGAGCCTGCAATGATCCCTGATTAACACGGCTTAGTGGATCTCCGTAAAGGAATATATTAACCAAAATCTGGTGCAGAGTGATAGCTGTCTGTAAATTTTAAATGCTGTTTATACATGGTAATGGAGATTCGTCTCTCTCTTATTAAAACTTTGTACTAAACATGTCAAACGATAATATAATATACTTTTTTAAGGCTGGAACCATGCAGAAATGGCATATTTCACATAATTAAGTATCCCTGCAATTTATCACAGATGAAACTAAGGAGACAGGGCCATATTAAAGTGGCGTCCTAAGGGCAACTAAATTGTGGGGGCCCCAACTGTTGGGCAATTGTGGGGGCCCCAACCAATAAAATTGTCAGTATGGTATGCTGGAAATGTTATTAAAAAAGTATGTGTAAGTACTCCCCACATCACAAATGTGTTAAACACTGTAGGGAATCCAGTTCACATTGTGCAACACAGAACCCCAATTCACATATGTCACAGTGCCTCCAATGCTGTTGATGTATGGTAGCTTAGTGTGTGGGGGCCCTATGTGTTTTGGCCTATGGGCGGCTGCCTCTTTCTACCGTGTTGTTAATCCGGCACTGGAAGGAGATATCAGATATGTCTCCTGCAATCAGCTAAGTAATGCAGGATGCCATAGTGCCTATTATTCTCAATAGGAACTACGGTCTGGCCCAATTTACCAATCTCTTGAAAGCTAATGTAGCCCATACAGTAGCAATCACAAATAAAAGATTCACCAATTATGTGATATTTTTCCCTAGATTTAAAGATTCTAAAATCCACCAATCTGCGTCCATACATTTCAGATATTCAGTGATTTGCAGATCATTTTCAGGAAAGATAGATCTGACAGTCTTGAAAGGCTCATGATTTTACTAGCAATGGTCGGGTAATCGGCTGATCATTACCATAAACTAACAATCTACAGCCCCGATTGGTCGGTGAAATCCAACATCTTGGACAACCTCATTTACCGTTTCCAATCACGTTTTGATCAGAATTGGCGATTGGTGTACTCAATACATTACCTATTTTTCCACCCAACCATCACAAATGTATAGGAGCCTTTAGCTGTGTCCCTTTAGGAAGAGCATCACCAGCAGCCTTCGTGCTGGACACCTCCCAGCAAATAACATTTTTCTTATCTCTTATATCAAGAAGTTGTTCCATTAAGGTTTATTTCTATAAAGTCCCCCATAAAATCAACCCTCTTTTCCATAATATGCAGTGAAGTGTAATTATGTTTCTGGGGCTACATTACAGGTTGAGTCTCCCATATCCAAATATTCCGAAATACGGAATATTTTTAGCATGACTGAGATAGTGAAAACTTTGATTTTTGATGGTTCAATGCACACAAACTTTGTTTAAGGCACACAATTATTAAAATTAAAGTATAAAATGACCTATAGGCTATGTGTATAAGGTGTATATGACACATAAATGAATTTCATGTATGTACACACACTTTGTTTGAGGCACAACATTTTTTAAAATATTGTATAAAATTACCTTCAGGCTGTGTGTATAAGGTGTATATAAATCATAAATGCATTCTGTGTGAAGATTTGGGCCCTATACCTAAGACATTTCAATATGGTATGCAATTATTCCAAAATACGGAATATTCCGATATCCAAAATACCCCTGGTCCCAAGCATTTGGATATGGGAGACTCAACCTGTACCACCAATTATAAATATAACCCTTAGTGCACTACTATACCATTGCCATTAACACTATGATTAAGGCAGTGGCTCCCAAACTCGGTCCTCAAGACACCCTAACAGCCCAGGTTTATATCCATGCATAGGCACAGGTGACTTACCTAATACCTCAGTCAGTTTGATTATACCCAAATATGAATATCCTTAAAACCTGGACTGTTATGCTGCATACACACCTACAGATATATCTGTCCAAACTGCCTGCTGGAAAGTAAAATCTGGTAATGTATTGGAGCAAATAACACAGAAATTTGCTTCAAAACACAGGAAAATGGACCAGATTTTCCATCCAAGACAGATTGGACAGATATATCTATAGGTGTGTACGCAGCCTTAGTGTGCTTTGAGGACCAATTTTTGGAAACCATGCATTAAGTTTTCAGTAGAGTTCCTTGTGCACATCCCCAATGTTAATTTAATTTAAAATGGTAAGGTTACAGATTGATAGTAATTGTCTGCATAATTTTTATAGCAAATTCATCAGCGACGGAGGGAAGGAATGTAAAATGTTTTAAAAGTGTTCTATGTCATTTTGAGTTCTAAAGTGAGCAATCTGGAAAACAAGTAGACAAAATAATAATTTAATGTAGACTCTACCCTTAAGGGTTCAATTAACAATCTTAAGGAGTTTCCCAAGCAAATTCAGATTTGAAAACATCCTATCTATAGATCATTCATTCTAGGGGAACAGTGCCTTAATACCTAATTAAATCATGGATTTGTGTACCCTATGAAACATTCCACATCAATAGTGTTGACAGGGGAGCAATTTTTTTTCAGAAGACCTGAATATATGCAATTTACCCTTTTTATATTACTAATAATTTATTTACTGTATATTGGTTCATAGTGTTTTCATTTTCTTTGGGATTCATTTATAAATTCCAGGTCACCTGTTTATCTGTTTTATTTATTTTTAATTTTTTTATGTGAGGTATTCCAAGGGCAAAACTAACTCCAAATTAAATGGTATTTTGCCCTGGAGCCCTGAAGATTAATGCGAACACTTTTGTCAATCCCCGCTATTTGTTTTTGATTTTTAATATTCTACCATAAAGTACCTGTCTGTAAAAGATATGAATAATAAAAGGTAGCTACAAGGGAGACCCACTGCTACATGCCGAGAAATTATAGTACACACCAAGTTTGCTCTGACTAGTTGGTCTAGTGCAGAGATGTGCTGTGCATTGAGGAAATGAGAAGCAAATTAGGATAAGGCGCTGGTTGCCTGTCATTCGATCAAGGTCAGCGCAGCCACTATACAAACTGAAGCACACCAGGTTTTGGGCAGTTCCTAAAATACTGAAAGAATGACACAAATCATGCAATATTTTTATTTTCACTGAGGTACCACATAGTTTGCTATATGCTGGCACAGAGGGACATCAGCAGGCAGATTCTTGTCTGTGAAACTGTTGGCTGCTGTTTCTCCATTGTGGAGAGGGAATGGGAGTGCAGGGGCAATTATTTATTAATGTTTATTTATATAGAGCCACAAAATGCAATTCTGTAAGAGAATATTTATTTATCATTTACGTTAATCCATGCCCCATTGCAGTTTACAGTCACAAACCCTCTAACCACTGCACCACTGTGCTGCCACCATGAATATGTATTCCATTATGCTGTCAAAAGAATGCTTTTTCCACCAAGTAAATAATATATGTATAATTTACTGTGACGCACAAGAAAAAAGTTATTCATAACATAAACAAACAGTGAAATATGAATATTGTATTGTAATATTATCATTGGAGATGTGCGCGGACCCCCGTGTTTTGGTTTTGGCAGAACACGATCAAATTTTATGTTTTGGTTTTGGATTTATGTAAAATTGATAAAGAACAGCTAAAAATCATATAATTTGGACTGTTTACTTGTAATCCAAAACCTGAGATCCAGTTTTTAAAACTGAGATTTGAACTTCTAATGGGTAGACCCGAGCTGGGACTAGGTTGTACTTGGAACCTCAAAAGTGATATGAGCCAGGACTCATTTCCACTTGGAACTCCAGAGATGGGTTGGTTTCGGTTTTCAGCAAAACCAAACTGCTCATCTCTAATTAAAATATAACATTTCTTTATTACCTTATCCTTCTTCCTGGTGCCTAACCCTAACCATCGGGGTAGGTACCTGACCCTAACAGTCCTTTCTAGTTCCTAACCATAACCCTACAGTAAGTGCCTATCCCTAACCCTCCTTCCTGGTTCCTAACCATTGGGGTAGGTGCCTTACTCTAACCATTGGGATAACTGCCTAAAGGTGGGTACACACTATACAGATATATCTGCAGATCGAGTGATCTGCAGATATATCTGCAGATGATGGTCATTCATAAACACTGAACGGCCATCATCTGTGTCTGGCTGTGGGTCCCGGTGACCAGGGGGTGTGTCCCGGCCGGCGGGGGGCATGTCGCGCCCCCCTCCCCGCGGCTGCCGATGTGTGTGTACAGGTGGTCTGCAGACTGCCCATATACACCTGCTGATGGACAGATATGTCTGCAGACATATCTGTCCATCGGCTGTGCAGCACAGCCAATGTGATATGTCGGTGAACAACAACATTCACCGACATATCGCAGGTACACACTGGCCGACGGACAGCAGATATATTGGCCGATCAATTGTCAGTGTGTACCCAACTTAACTCTAACTGTCCAGTTAATGCCTAACCCTAAACCTAACCCTAAAAAATGTGTTGAGCATTTCTGTGTTGACCATTTTCTTGTCAACCTTTTGTCCTTGTAAACCATTTGTACTCGTCAACGTTCTTCCATGTCGACCTGTAGTATGTCAACCTTTTGTACATGTCGACCTTTTGTCCCTGTCGACCTATTGCCTGTCTAACATCTGGTGTCTATCTAGACATTGTTAACCTTTTAACTGTCTATCTATAGTCCGTTATCTACTAGCGTAACTACCGTAGGTGTCGGGAGTGCAGCTTCTATATGGCACTTATGCTGCCAGACAAACCATGGTTCAGCAGTGTGCTGTGCAGGGCAGGTACATATGCAATCCTGGTCGGCTCTGCCTCTGTCTCTCCTCACTGACTGATATTGGGAGGAGATGTGCCCATGATCCGGTGATGTCCCAGTAGGCTCAGAACAGCCACACATCCTCCCAGCATCAGTCAGTGAAGAGAGCTGACTGGGTGAGGATATTTGCTTGTCCTGTGCAGCACATGCTGAAGGGAGCAGAGGTAAGTTGAGGAGGGGGAGTGGGGTGGAGCTGCGTGGGGGGGGGCTGGGGACCTAGCGGAGCCTGTGAAAATTTTGTTATGGGGCCCCCTTGGTCTAGTTATGCCCCTGCTGGTATTCATATCGAGTCTGGGTCCTCTGTATGTCTCCTCTCCAGCAGCAGTGTGGACTGACAGCCCTCTGCTACAGGAGCCTCTCCCAAAGTCCTCTCCACCAGAGAGGAGGCATGCAAAGGATCCAGACCACAGACATGCTCCAATGGTAATGCAAACAGATGGTAGTGCCGATGGTAGTACCCCGATTGTAGACTGCAGATGACCCAGGAGCTGGCATCGATGATGGTACTGTAGTATGCCCCATGTTCTGAACTTGAAACCATAAAATCTGATAATGCGTTCTGATTATGCAGAGCATTAAAGGGAGTTCATGTTACATCAGATTAGTTACATCACTTTACTAGGGATTTCCCTGTTTAGAGGCAAGTCATATAGATCCATTGTAAACTGTATCAAACAGTGTTACTTCATAGAACTGTATGTCAGTTAGAAATACATTTAGTTTGTTCTGAATCTGCAGAATTGATTCTGTCATTAGATGAGACTCATTACAGTTTCCTTTGGTTGAAAAAAGAGAAGAAAAATAAATTGAAAATATCGACATCAGTGACCAAGTACAAAAAAATCTCTTCTCAGTCACTTAAGCAATGCTGCTAGATTTGTTATCCCCATATTCTGGAATTCCTCCATACACCCTACATGTAAAGATTTTTTCCTGGGACTAGATTACTTTATATCCATGGAAAATATTTTGCTTTCCTCAACTGATAAACTTTCAGACTTTAGTGGGACCTGATTTCCTTGGCTGTAATATAAAAATTGAGACACTTATAAAACATATATATCTGCAGTGTCACCAAGACCACCAGCCTCTGTTTATCTGAGATCCCATGACCTGTGTTAAAGAAGGTTTTGCTTCAATACTCTTTAAGGTACTTACCTTGTCTTGTTAAGAGGCAATTACAGCAGGTCTGACCTGTCTCAGAATTTGCAAGTCTCATCGCACGCAATGAGTATTCAAGCTGCGTAGGCAATCTCAGTGGCTAATTTATGCACGCCCATGCAACGGCGTTCAAACAGACAGACACGTCTGTGACTCCAACCACTCCCTCGTCACCACTCCTAAACGCTCATGGGCTGTCACTCACTCTGCGATGGATTCCACAGTTCATCTGTAATCACAGTGCAGTCGCCACGCACGTAGTGCTGTGCATACACAAGCGCAATACGCAACAATTGGCAATCTGCGTATGCGGTTGCAATTGCGATCCATGCTAAATCAGGCCCTCATTGTATAACCATTTTTTATTCGTATTTTGTAACATCTCTATTTGATACAGAGCCGTCCAGGGCTTAAAAGTATCATTACTGGCTATGATGATCTACATATCAGAGCTGTAACTAGACTTTTTGATGCCCTGTGCCAGAGAGAACATTGGCGCCCCCTCCCCCCATTTTTTAAATAGGGACATAAGATAGTGCACCTGAAAAAGGGCCATGGCCTCATGTGGAAGGGCCAGGGAAAAGATAGGGGAGGTCAGGAGATGCTAAGGATAAAAGTAGAGGAAGCTACAAGTGAGAATGATAATAAACAGGAGAAATGGGCCCGAACAGTGCCCCCTGCCCTGCGGTGCCCTGTGCCATGACACAGGTCGCAGTACCTTAGTTACGGCCATGATACATATCAATTCATTATGGGATGCACTGCAGTATTCTATACACATATGTCAAGGTCATGGAGTGGACAAGTTACAGTAGGTTGACATATGTGTGAAGTTGTGGCCGGAAGGTAAACTCAATTTATTGTTTTTGATTACATAAAGTTTCTGACCATGACAGTGAGTTATACCTTTTTTCCTGTAATCTATCATTCACGAGTGACATATAGCTTTGTAGCTTTGACTAACATTCCCAGTCTGGAACTATTACATCATGTTGTTTTGCATTAGGCTTCACATCACAGCATTTTAAAAAAGAAATAATGAGTTTAAGTTAATTATCCTTTAATAATTCTCTTTTTAATATCTATGAACACTATACATGCTTTGTTCAGATAGCACAAACACCTGTTCATGTCAGGTAGAAAAAAAAGTGAAATAACTTTTAGTTTACCTTCCAGCAATTGAGCAAATTAATATACCAGCAACAGTTGGAAAACTGTTGGCTACCATTAATAATTGGATGCACCAGTTTGAAAATACAGTTTGTTCTAACTACCTTATAAAAAAATAAAATAAATTATATTTTACTAAGAAAACAAATATAATATTCAATACTTCTAGAGAAACGGATTTAACTTTTTTGTTATACACTGTAGTTCCTTCGTGGAATTTTAGATATTAAACAAAATATAATAATTTTGCAAAAAATTAATTCCCTAAGAATATTTAGTTTCAGTAAATTGAAAATGTTACAATATTATTTGGAGTTTATTGGAGATAATAAGCAAAGCTTAATTTTTGTTTTCCTGACATTAGCCGAGTCATATTTATGTACTAAGGGGTCTATCTATGATTTCTCAGGTGTTTCACTCAATAAGTAACCATTGAACATGCATCTTACAGCTCCTATACTTTGCTTGATGGGACAGCCTTTTTTATGCATTGTCCCATCGAACAAGGCAATTTGCTCATTGTGAAGACTTCACTTTCTAGATGTGCTAAAGAAGCCACAACATACATGTCCAGCTACTGGAGAAGGATCCAAAGATCCCTATAGGACAGGTCTGTAACTAGAAGTGTGAAAGCTGCCCCATGGCACCTGCATTTGACTAGAATGGCACCCTGTAGAGGTGCCTGGATTGCCTAAAGATTCTTTGGGCAGTGTTCTTATTCCTGGTGCCAACAGTCCTGCCCTGCACAGGGTGGAAAACTACCCAGCTCTAGCACTGCTCTTCTGTGATACTGTAGCCCGTAAAATAAAATGGATAATGCCATTTGGCTAAGCTTTTAAGAGTTTGGTAAATTGGTCCAGACCACAGTACCAATTGAATAAAATGATGGGCTGCAGTTTGCAGTGTTAGTTTGTGTAATGCATGAGATATCCTGATGTATCCTACATTCAGGCTTTGTTAAACAGGTTAGTTTACTTACTTTAAATTGTGAAGTGAAACTAGTTTAATAAATAGGTCCCTAAGTGAGGACAATCATATACTCTGGTGCAATCTGCCCCAAAGCTTAACCATGTTACTTATATTATAAATATGTATATGTTGTTTATATTATAAAAGGAAAAACGTAGCAGCCTAATCCTGGGTACACAATGGCAAACTACGCGGGAGGAAGGAGGAATAACTCCGAAATGCGTAGTTTGGATGGCATGCTGATGGACTTCATTGGGACCTGACTGTCACTTACCCATCACTTGAACTTTTGCGGTGGTGCCATGGTTTGATACCCGGGACCTGAGCACTATACCAGCCCACCGCAACCTCCTAAGAAGGGTGAGAGACTTGTTACAGCAGGCATCCCTTAAAGGGAAATATTTTATTTATTTATTAATTTTCTTCATCATCCTGTTGTCTTACATTATTGTGAATAAAACCTTGTCTTATTTTACCCCTTTGGCATCCTTTTGGGTCTACTTGGCGCCATCACCTTCTAAAAGATATATCTGCAGATCACTCGATCTGCAGATATATCTGTAAGGTGTATACCCAGCTTTAGGTTATTGGTACTATGAAAGTTTTCCCTTAGTTATACAATGACAATGTGTTCCCACTGCTTTCCTTCAGACATGCCTAATTAAAAACATCACTGGAGCGTAGAAATTGATTTTTATTTCATGTAAAGCAAAGATAGCACCTGATTGCCATAAAATAGTGAGCTACAGTATTGCAATTTCTTGTTCATCCCTAGTTAGGAGCATGGATATAAATAAACCTTTGTTACCATAGTGCTAGTATTCAGTTTATTATTACATGCAAACTTCAGTTTATTAAAAATAGCAGCAAAATGGACATATGACCTCTCTCTTTACAGGGAATGCACATTAGTATTCTACCAAAGGCAGATCATTCTTAGATTCAGTCTGAACACATTGTAAGCCCTGCAAGGTATCCAGATAAGATATAAGGGACAAGAAAGTATGACTGTGTAAAGGTATTTCTGATTTAGCAGAACTCATTCCTTTCTTTTAAGCTACTGTATGTGAATATCATGCAGTACAAATACAGATACTGTGAGATGCCTAATGCTTAACTCTTTCACTGTTGTGCTGATAAGCAAACATTTTTTCTTTATAATTTTAATGTAATTTTGTGTGATTTTCCTCACTGCGCATGGTCTAAAGCTGAGCAACTTTGAGCAACTATGGGCAGTATAGAGTTGCATACATTTCAGTGGCATCTCCACTTGCAGCTAAATAGGTGTAGCTGGGTAGCAACAGAATCGGAGTCGGTATGAATTACTTGCGTACGGTGGTTAGAATCCCGACAGCGGCTGCCCAACATGGGTGAAAATCCCGATCGTCCCCAGTTAAGTATTTACCAACCTAACCTCCCCCTACCCTTAACCCTCCTTAGGGGTGTGTAACACTAACCTTTCCCCCAGTACCTAACCCTAAACCCCCCCTCTAAGTGCCTAAACCTAACCCCCCCCTTCCCCACCGCCTAAACCTAAGTCCCCTGGGGGGATGTCTAACCCTAAGTCTCCCCACGGGTGCCTAACCCTAACCCTCCCTCCCCCTAGCCTAACCCTAACCTCCCAGGGGGGTGCGTGCCTAACCCTAAGTCCCCCCCGGGAGCCCTAAACCTAACCCTCTCCCCTGCGCGGCTGTTCGCTCTCGGCATCACTTCGATCGGGATGCTGGGATCGGTAAAATGACAGGCATCTACATTTAGATGCATGTCATTTAACCCTCACTGGGATAAAGCAGTCGGGGAGCCGGCTGTCGGGATTACATCCTACGGCTTCCTGACTGCATACCGGTAGCAACTGGTCATTTTCATGCAGGCTAAGTGCCCCGAGTGCATGTCATGGGGTGGAATTGTGGGCTATTCAGAGATAAGTGTATGCAGAGATCCATTCAATTTCAGAGTAAACCCTTGCATCAAGGATATGGCTGTTGTCAATGTGCGCTGATAGTGATAGCAGCTAATATAACAAGTAGATAGATGGAGCTAATGTGGCCAACTCTGAATACCGGAGAAGATTTATTTTTACTTCCATACACTCAATGCAACGCTGAATCAGACCCTTTACCTTCTTCTGACCTGTTACACTGTTGAGTTCCACTATATATTCAAACTGTACAGGCCACAGATGCCTCAACTGGGTGGTACAGTGTGATCTAATCACACACATTACTGGGAGTATATAAGTTTCTGGTTGTTTGGGACTCACAGGGTCCCCCATACACAGTAATTGACTGAAAAACAGCCTCTACTATC
This sequence comes from Taudactylus pleione, assembly GCA_031769625.1. Classification (NCBI taxonomy): domain Eukaryota; kingdom Metazoa; phylum Chordata; class Amphibia; order Anura; family Myobatrachidae; genus Taudactylus; species Taudactylus pleione. The sequence continues at coordinate 23,792,945 of JAUIMM010000065.1, read as the reverse complement.
ACTAACTGAATACACACATAGCTCAATCTTCTGGGAATTTGTGGGAAAATTACAAAAATCATTTTTGGCTCTCATTAAGGGGCATATTTATTAAACAATATTTGTGGGATATGCCCGAAAAACCCCAGTTTTCGGATGGTGCCCACAAATATTAAGGATCCCTGGGGTTTAACATGGAGGGACTGCAGCAGATATCTTCGACAACATAGGAGCCTCCATAGATTTCTTTGGAGGCTGCTTTGCAGTCAGATTTAAGCATTCTAGAGCTTGGCCATGATGGCTAACACCATCTTCAGATGGCGTTAGATTATAGTAGCCTATGGGCTACTTATAGTAGCCTATGGGCTACTGTTCCTCATATTCTTTTGGAGAAGGATCTTCTGTGTCCCCTCATTGCAACGCTAGCCATTTACTGGGGGCTTATCTATAATGGATGCAGGGTGTGTGGGGAACATGGTCCACTAGGTCTAGAGGGGCCCACACCTCACACCCTGCACCCATATTATCATTACTTACCTCTCTGGAGTCCAATGTTGGCGGTATCAGCGATGGAAAAAAATCACCTGGAAAATGGCCGCTGCGATAATTTTCCCAGCATTTTGTGCATGCACAGTAGGGAAATCACCAGGAAAATGGCTGCCGCATGTGCAGTAGATTCTGAGCACAGACTAGTGCCCAGAGTCTACTGCTGCGGTGCTGCGCTCAGTGCGCTGCAATGTCGGTCACCAGAGAGAGAGGAGTGGGCCCCAAACAGAGACTGCACACAGCCCCTTACTCTCTTAATACACCCCTGGCAGTACTCAGTCTGAACCTGATCAGAAAGCAGTGTGATAGCTATTACTCTGCTTTCAGCTCTTTCCCGGGATGCACAGTTATTAAAGCCCATCCCTTGGGAAGAGCATGTTTGTAAATTCACATGAAAATTTTAATTTCCACAAATTTTGTTGTAAAATATTTAACACATCTGTAGTAAAATGCAGATTGTGATAAATACGTCCTTGTTTGTGGACAGATTTGCAGTAAAAGGGTCAAAATGTAAATAATAATTTATTGCAGTTTAGTTTGTTCTGTTTATTTTGTAACAGTTTACATACTATGACCACAACAGTTTCTACTAAGCAAAAGCTCATTACATTTTTTATGATACTCATATTGTTTTTCTACAAACCACATTAATCCTTACATTATCAATAATTGCACAAAATCATGAATATCATTCAATGTACAAAAACTGTATGTACCTGGATTTTTTGTGTCACTATTCAAAAAAAAAAAAAGAATATATATATATATATATATATATATATATATATATAACTCCCTTACCCAGATACTTAGAATATGTGAAATGAAAGTAAAGTAATTAACAGTCATTGTTCTACTAGCAGCTCAATACTCAAAGAGGAATGAATAACATTAAGTATATAACAACAAACACTAATGAATATGCTGCAAATTTATATTTACACAAAATCATAAGCAACCTGAGTAGTTGCATCTGTATGGCACTCAAAGGATGCATGTTGTGACTTTTATGAGTATAACAATGTCCTAATTTTCTGAATTTATAAAACTACAGCCCTTGGAAAACACCCAATATCCATACCCAACCCTCATTAAATAGCATCTACTATTACACTGCCATACTGTATATTCAGAACTATTATATTGGGCCTGGCACTGAAGTTTTTTTTCTAATGTGTAAACACATGAATATATGTTCTCCTCCCTGCACTATCCATGCCATCAGCGCTCCCTGCGTGTTCGCCCATGTGCTGAGAACAGGCTCATTGAGTGGTTAGTCACCTCCCCCTCCTTGTCACTCATCTCCGCTTGCCACTTCAAGCTACAGCTAGTTGCCCAACGCCTTCCCACAGTTGCCCAGTTGACCCAGTCTGTGATGTTACTGTCTGTGTTTTGTGCTTTCGCTATCTAATTTTTATTTTGTGGTTTTACTGTTGCATACATTACATATGCTATGTCATTTTCAATGCTTATGTTTACTCTTTGTATAGCTCTGTGGACTTTTGCAAAAGCCTTGTAAGTAAAAAATAGTAATATTTATTACTGCCAGATAGCATTATCTTTTCTAGATTACCCCTCCATTTCTAGCTCCTGATGTTACTCCTTATTTGGGTGACTTCCAATTTGTTTATCACTGCCATTCTTTAACAACCTGTGATATTACACAGAAAATAGGGAGGACAAACTTTGTGTTAGGACCAAAATCTCTTTAGTTTCTGTTACCAGACAATTGGGGGAGATGTACTAAGCTCTGGAAAGTGACACATTGGAAAGTGATAAACTAACAGCCACTCAGCTCCTGTCATGTTACTAGCTGTGTTGGAAAATTGATAGTTAGGAGCTGATTGGCTGGTAGTTTTTCACTCTCCAGTTAATCACTTTCCAGAGTTTAGTACATCTGCCCCAATGTTCCACAAAGCTTCTAAAGCAAGCTACAGTACTCTGTATGCAAAATCATCTAATCACACAAGATTACATTGCTTCAGTGCCACAAAATTCTTGTTTTCTTGTGAAACTCTTGATTAAAATAAGAACATTTGAGCACTTAATAAAACAAAAAAAACTAAGTAATTAGTTTAGTGTAATCTGATACTTTGTACATATTCACAATTTGCTGATAAGTAGCACAAAAATGTATTAAAGAACTTAAAGACATTATTGTAAGTATGTATTGAGGATTACTAAACAAATATTATCTATTAGAAACAATCACAGAAATGTGTAAAACTTGACAATACATGTACTAATGTTGTAAAAGTAACAGAAGGTTTAATTTCTACTATGGATGGACCAAGGAAAATGTATGTGATTTGTGAATGTCTTGTCAAAATAAAGTAAAAATAGAATTTATGGATTCATCAGATTATCTGAGTTGTCAATAAATCTACTTCCACTAGAGTTCATGTGCTACTTTAGTAAATACTAAGGACAGGGGAGCATTGTAATGTTGGTTATACCTCAAGCATTGACCAGTTATAGACTGTGACAAAATTTTGTTTTTGCTAATCTCAATAGACTGATATAACAATGTTAGGGAACAAGGTACAGAGCCAAAGTACAGTGCAGTCAGAAAGGGTAATCCATTTGAACCAACCAACCAACCAACAAACAAACAAACAGTGATAGTGAAATAGTGATTGATAGCACCAGTCAATATCCTTGTCACTTTAGATGTGCATGCCATTCATGTTTGTGAGATTAGAGAAGTTTAATCCAATCAAAACAGTTGCATTCAAATTTCTACATTTCATGTTTTTTTTGCTACAGAGCACTTTATATTAGGGATGTGCAGGCTCGGATAGGTTCGAGTTTGCACGTGGAGTTCGGATTTTTCCCTCCAAAAAAACGGAACTCAGAAAGAGGCAAAACGTCATCTTACATGGACGAACATCATCATTCCTGGTCTTTTGTCCAGGAATGATGATGTTCGTCCATGTAAGATGACGTTTTGCCTCTTTCTGAGTTCCGTTTTTTTGGAGGGAAAAATCCGAACTCCACGTGCAAACTCGAACCTATCCGAGCCTGCACATCCCTACTTTATATATATATATATATATATATATATATATATCTATTTTGTAACCTTAAGCTCAAAATATATTACATTGGCAGCTATTCAATATTACTGACTGGGAACCCAAATTATTCTGCAAACTAAATTGCTGGAAAGATTTAACCTCTATTTCCTATGTGCACTGGACTACTGTATGATGTAATGGCAGATAGTAGAAAACAATAGCTGTGGAAACACCACCATTAACAACATTTTATTTCCCTTCACTTTTTCTTTTTTTTACTTAAACAATTTTAAACAGCGGCAATGGGAAATATAAACACATGATAAAATGTAACTACAAAGGAGCTGGGAGCTAGTTTACAACATAACTAAATATCTAACAAAATGAGAATTTCTAAAAAAATAATGTGAACATAAACTGGTATTCATTACATGAGAGATTAAGCATTACAATCCAACAAGTCCATTGAGAGTTAAGATGAGTAAAAATAGAGAAAATAGTGAAAGGGAGGAGAAAGAATGATGCGCGGAGAGAAGGAAAGTGTGTACCAGGTACCTGAGGGCATGTCAGTCAAACATTCATTGATAATCAGAACTATAAAATACCAAAAGAGGTATAAAGCAAATAAGAGAAGATAACATGATTTGAAATGCATTAGCCAAGAGTTACAAGTAGCTGTGAATGATTTTTCAATGTCTTGCAAAATATTCATCATATACTTCATTGTGTAAACAGATCATATCCTGCCAATCAAAAAAGAGATCTCAGGGGGGGCAGATCTATTATTTTTTTAAGCAATCAGACAGGTGGTTGCTGGACATACTGTATATGTCTTATCAACTTATTAGTATATTTAGAGACATCTTGAATCGGGAGGGAAGAAAATATCATTTAGATACAGTAAAGGAGCATACACACAATAGACGATATGCTCCCTGAGCTATATCGTCTAGGGTGTGCTCAATGTTGTTCATGACATTGAGCACACCCGCTGAACGATATCTCTCCCCCATTCCCCAACATGCAGCAACCTGACGACATCGTCAGGTTGGCCTGCATGTTTACTTGATGAACAATAATGACGAACAACCTGCGGCAATGCGCGTCGTCGTTATCGTTCATCGTTTTGATGTTAAAAATGGACGATAAAGTAGACGACTGAACGATAACGATATGGTTATCATTCAGTCATCCACTTTAAACGCCCAGTGTGTACGCACCTTAACTGTGGAAGTTGACTACAGTAACCTCTTTTCAAAAAGAAAATAGCTTAGGAGAGTTCCAACAAATGTGTCTGAAAGTACCCAATTGACAACAATTTTGTCAACAGAGCCCAGATACTGAGAGGTGCTAAAAGATAAATTCTGTACAGCCTGGAGGGAACTGTTTACTGGCGATAATAAAGGTTGCTAGTAATTTACCTTTCTTAGTTGACTACTTCTAATCTAGAACCAGTCCCCACTACCATCTTATGCCCACATTCATTCTCCTTTTGGTTTATTGGGGTGATACAGCATTGTAAATGGAATGCAAAATCATATAAATGATAATATTGAAAGAAGTGATAGTTAGAATTCAGGAAACATGACCTCTGTAAAATTTGCCAGAGGGCCAATGTCTGAGTGGAAAGAAATAATCTTTTTTAACTAGACTTTAATGCTATTGGGATGTGTACCTAGTGGAAGAGCTGGGTTGTTCCAGTGAGGGATGACCTATGTAGATGAAGAAATAAGAGCAGACACTTTGAACATTTTGATAATTGTATGCCAATTGCTGGGAGAGAAAAAGATCATTGGAAGTTCTCTATAGCTTATTATCAACACAATCTCTGGGAGGAAAATGGAGAACATTAAGGCAGCTTTGATATCAACCCAAAGTTTGAGATATGGACAAAAGTGAATGCCAATACACTAAACTGAGTATAAAGCAAATAATATTTCTGAAGATCAGAAACCCCAGGGCCAATAAGAGTTGGTCAATTATATAGAGGGGACATTTTCAAGATTGGTCTCCTACCAAGGAAAATTAAAAAGATATATGATATTGAAGTTCTTTTAAATACTGTAAAGCTGCTCTCACTGGGAGTACAGTATTTTGAAGAGAGAGAGGAGATGGAGCAGCAGGTTAATTTTCACAGTGTTAATCTGCTCAATCCAGAATATATACAACTTGTTCCTACATAAATAGTTAGCTTTAAGTGTCTAACTGAATATGAACCTTTGGATCACTGGGCTATTTAAATCCCAAGCAGGGACGGTTCTAGAGGCGGGCTGACAGGGCAGTCACCCGGAGTGCCGGCCCCTAGAGGGCACTGCTGAGCCTCCCTGTCATTTTCAGGCTTATTTTTTTTTTTTTTCATTGTAACTTCTGGCCGCCAGGCAGCTGCTGCTACTGGCTGCCTGATTTGTATAGCAGCAACAGAAGCAGCAGCAGCATACTCTGACTCTGGGAGGCTGAGCCAGAGAAGCTCTGCCTCCTTGAGCTCTGCTCTCAGTGCACTGGGAGAATCCCGCCCCGGGCATGGCTGCTTGCAGCAAGGAAGTGTGTGGGAGGATGACAGCAGTACAGAGACTACACAGCCAACCAGAAGGAGAAGAGCAGCATCATTTTTTTAGCTAGTGTACAGCTGTTAGTGATGCTGGTGCTGGGGTGTTGGAAAGAGGGGGGTAGTGTGGTGCTGGGGTGTTGGTAAGGGGGGGAGGAGTGTGCTGGTGGTGCTGGGGTGCTAGTAAGGTGGGGGAGTGTGCTGCTAGGGTGCTAGTACAGGTGGGGGAGTGTGGTGCTGGGGTGTTAGTAAGGTGGGGGAATGTGCTGCTGGGGTGATAGTAAGGTGGGGAAATGTGCTGCTGGGTGTTAGTATAGGTGGGGGAATGTGCTGCTGGGTGTTAGTACAGGTGGGGGAGTGTGCTGCTGGGTGTTAGTACAGGTGGGGGAGTGTGCTGCTGGGGTGTTAGTACAGGTGGGGGAGTGTGCTGCTGGGGTGTTAGTACAGGTGGGGGAATGTGCTGCTGGGGTGATAGTAAGGTGGGGGAGTGTGCTGCTGGGGTGTTAGTACAGGTGGGGGAGTGTGCTGCTGGGGTGTTAGTACAGGTGGGGGAATGTGCTTCTGGGGTGATAGTAAGGTGGGGCAGTGTGCTGCTGGGGTGTTAGTACAGGTGGGGGAGTATGCTGCTGAGGTGTTAGTACAGGTGGGGGAGTGTGCTGCTGGGGTGTTAGTACAGGTGGGGGAGTGTGCTGCTGAGGTGTTAGTACAGGTGGGGGAATGTGCTTCTGGGGTGTTAGTACAGGTGGGGAAGTGTGCTGCTGGGGTGTTAGTAAGGTGGGGGAGTGTGCTGCTGGGGTGTTAGTACAGGTAGGGGAGTTTGCTGCTGAGGTGTTAGTACAGGTGGGGGAGTGTGCTGCTGGGGTGTTAGTACAGGTGGGGGAGTGTGCTGCTGGGGTGTTAGTATGCTGGGGAGTGTGCTGCTGGGGTGTTAGTACAGGTGGGGGAGTATGCTGCTGAGGTGTTAGTAAGGTGGGGGAATGTGCTGCTGAGGTGTTAGTACAGGTGGGTGAGTGTGCTGCAGAGGTGTTATTACAGGTGGGGGAATGTGCTGCTGGGGTGTTAGTACAGGTGGGGGAGTGTGCTGCTGGGGTGATAGTAAGGTGGGGGAGTGTGCTGCTGGGGTGTTAGTAAGGTGGGGGAATGTGCTGCAGAGGTGTTAGTAAGGTGGGGGAGTGTGCTGCTGGGGTGTTAGTACAGGTGGGGGAGTGTGCTGCTGGGGTGTTAGTAAGGTGGGGGAGTGTGCTGCTGGGGTGTTAGTATGCTGGGGAGTGTTGTGCTGGGGTGATAGTAAGGTGGGGGAGTGTGCTGCTGGGATGTTAGTACAGGTGGGGGAGTGTGCTCCTGGGGTGTTAGTACAGGTGGGGGAGTGTGCTCCTGGGGTGTTAGTACAGGTGGGGGAGTGTGCTGCTGGGGTGATAGTAAGGTGGGGGAGTGTGCTGCTGGGGTGTCAGTAAGGAGGGGGAGTGTGCTGCTGGGGTGTTAGTAAGATGGGGGACTGTGCTGCTGAGGTGTTAGTACAGGTGTGGAATGTGCTGCTGGGGTGTTAGTACAGGTGGGGGAGTGTGCTGCTGGGGTGTTAGTACAGGTGGGGAAGTGTGGTGCTGGGGTGATAGTAAGGTGGGGGAGTGTGCTGCTGGGGTGTTAGTAAGGTGGGGGAATGTGCTGCTGAGGTGTTACTACAGGTGGGGGAGTGTGCTGCTGGGGTGATAGGAAGGTTGGGTTAGTGTGCTGCTGGGGTGTTGGTAAGGGGAGGGGGTGTGTGCTGCTGGGGTATTGGTAAGGGGAGGGGGTGTGTGCTGCTGGGGTATTGGTAAGGGGAGGGGGTCTGTGCTGTTGGTGCTGGGGTGTTGGTAATGGGGGGATTGTGCTGTTGGGGTGTTGGAAAGGTAGTGGTGTGTGATGGGGTGTTGGTAAGGCAGGGAGTGTGTAACTGCTGCTGAAAGGGGAGGAAGTGTTGCTACTGGTGTAAGGAAGGTGTAACTGCTGCTGGTATTAGGGTGATGGTCAAGGGGGAGCAAGTAATGGAGGCAGGCTCAGCAACATCCATATACACATGTAGCACTTTACACCTCCATAAGTGCTGGGCACACCTCAAAGTGTGATGAATTGGGGGTGTTCCACAAGGACATGCCCCCTTTCCAAAAGCTGTAATAACTTCTTTTTTTGGGGGGGGGGCAAAATGGAAACTTTCGCCATGAGCTCCACAATGTCTAGAACCGGCCCTGATCCCAAGATATATTAACTAGAGATGAGTAGTTCGGTTTTGGCTCCTACTGAGTTCAACAAGTCAGAATGAGGCAAAATGTCATCTTTCATGTACATCACATTATCTTTATCTGTGAAAGATGACGTTTTGCCTTGTTAGGATATCCAAACCTGGCGGGAAGATCAGAGTCAAAACCGAATTGCTCATCTCTAGTTTCAAATTATTATACCGCAATTGTAAGAAAAAAGATCACTTTGTGTAAGTTCCTTAGATATGATAAAACATTGAGGTCTAAAATTCTATTTCCTCAAAGATAATTTTATGTCTGGAAAATGATACAAACATGAAGTTAAGGGAAGCAATACTGTGAGAAGCACTTCGTCTGTCCTTAAAGGAATTTTGTGTAAGTGATTATCAACTTGGACAGCATGAGACTTGCTAACAAATCATGCATAAATATGAGAATAGTGTACAGTGCCAGTTACATCAATATGTTTTATTGATAATACAATTATTCATGTTTGGAGGTATATAAGGTGCAACAACAGATTTATTTAATAATTAAGCTAAATTCCATTGTAAAATTTAAAAGTAACATAAATCTGTTAATAAACTGTATACATTGAATTCCCATCATGAAAGGCTATATTTTGAGTAGATCTCTATCGTTCTTTCTCTCTCTCTCTCTCTCTCTCGCTCTCTCTCTCTCTGCATATTTATGTAGCGTAATGTAACCATAGAATTGTTTTAAGCAATCAAATTAAAATAAACATACAATTCTAAATCATAACATTAGAAAGATGTTAAACATGTTTATTCATGTAATATGCATAAACATAACTACTGTATTATGAACAAATAATAATATGCTAGTATGTTATGGATATGTGCTAATACACTAACAATAGCAGATCCATTGTTCCGATGAGGGAACTGAACCTAATCTAGGCAAAGAAACAAGGAAACTGGCAACCCAATTTAACCATGCAGTTGATCAGCATGTTCTCCTATGTAATTTGTAAGTAAGAATGATTAGATGCCATGACTAAACCATTACTAAACAGTAAATATTCAGATGTATAATGGTATTTTCAGCTATGAATAAACAATTAAAAGACTATGTACATTTTTCTGTTATTTAAATATAAATGTGTGTGTGTGTGTGTGTGTGTGTGTGTGTGTGTGTGTGTGTGTGTGTGCATGTGTGTGTGTGTGTATGTGAGTGATTGTGTGTGATTGTGTGTGTGTGATTGTGTGTGTGTGTATGTGAGTGATTGTGTGTGATTGTGTGTGAGTGATTATGTGTGATTGTGTGTGTGTGATTGTGTGTGTATGTGAGTGCATGCTTGTAAAACCTACTGTTTTTTTCCAGCTAGATCTGTTACATATCAATAATCCCCATAGAGTGCATATTGCCCAACTAGCATGGCAGAAGGACCTTGCTCTAGTCAGATAATTCTACATACACTCAACCAGATAGTGTGCCTGATTCAGAGGAGCCAGTTATTGTAGCAGCAACTGTGTCTTTTGCCGCAGTGTGACTGCATCTTTATGCTAACATCACAGCCAGTGATATTTGTACTGAGACGTCCACCAGCTATGGTGCTAATCCGCCGCTGTGCGTATTAAGATACACCATCGGTCGCACCATAAAGCATTGTACCAGCCCTTTGGAAGTGCAGATTATCTGTCTGGATATGGCCACCTGTGTCAGTGCAACTGCATCTTTAGACGCAGTAACTGACTGTGACATGCCTGCGACAAGCTTGTGTCTGGCTAGCCCCCCACCTGTTACCTCTCAGGAATGCCCATTGAAATCCCCAGCTCTTGTGTCCAAATTATTCCTGCTATAACCATCGGGACACATGTGCAGTGAGACTCAGACACATACACAGATTGGAAATATCAGTCCGCTGAATCAGGCCTAGTGTATCTATCCAACAATTGTAGATAGGTAAGAGTGTACTGTAGTCCCAATAGATCTTTTACATTTATAAACTTAAAATGACAACGCCCAAAGAGGTGGATATAATCTTTAAAGTGAATTTAGCAAATCAAGAAGTGTTAAGTGAGTCTTAAGTCAAATTGGGCTATAACTGATCTGCTAGACTATTTGGGCTGGACATATATGGTTATGTATATAACAATGTAAACATGTAATCTATCTTCTTACACTATTCTTACACTCTAAGCGTTAGAAATTAATGTGTATTAAAAATTAGAATTTAATAATAAATTCAGTAAACATGGCTTGATGGGGATTATATCAATCCAAGGTCAGACGAGGTAGTATCAGAAGTATCCTAGCTGGATGTGAAGGCCAGCTGCAAATCTCTCCATATAAAATATTGATAGACAACCTTATCCTGTATGTGACAAACAATGTAGAATGGCAGCACAAGACAAGTAACATCAATGTTCTTACATTTTAATTAATATGTTGGTGTTCTAAAACATTTTGAATTTGTATTTAAAATATGAAGATAAAAAATCACCCAAGGAGAATATTTGTTTGACAGCTGTTAATGTATTAATTAGATGTTTCTGAACCATGGAGCCTTTTACAAAAGGAACATTCTGTACTGTTCCCTTGAGATATTTCACCTCTGCAGTGCACCTGATCTCCAGTAGCCTGAAAGCACAAGTCCCACCGGCATCCTTTGGTCTTCCACTTGACAAAGTAGGCTCACTATTATTTATTGCCTTTTCCTGGCTGTCTTCAGGAAAAGGCACTTCATTAAAATGGGAATTTAAGATCATATTGAAATTAGTGATGCACTTGCAAATATAAATGAACTATACGCACCAAATTCATTTACATTGTGGCAGCTTAAAGTGAAAATCCATTGCACAGTGATTCAATTGAGCCATCTTGCAAAATATATAGCTGTAATACTTATCTAGCATTGGAGACCAATTGACATTAATGATAAAATAAAACATAATACATAATATTTAGCATAAATTGATTCAATTATATTTAGAAACAAATTTATATTAGTTATTGGTTTATGGATGTATTCCTTCTGTTTTGGTATGTTAAAGACTGCTGGAATCTATACTGCTAAACTATTAATTGCTAAAACAGTAAAATTTTTGAAAGCTCACAGTACTGGAAGGAGAAATATCACACCAATAGCTACAAATGGGGCACACTGTTTGCACTTAACAACACCATATCTGTCTGTCTGCCTGTCTGTCTATCTATCTAACAGAACCTAGTAACAGTACATATAAAGCTGCATACACCCACAATGATTTTTTTAATGATTATAGTTAAACGATATAGTTTAACGATAATCGTTTGCAAAAATCGTTCACTTTCTGAGTCAAACGATGAACGATTATCGTTCATGCGCGTTCACGTTTGTAGTTTGTCGTTTGTAGTTTGTAGTTCAGTCAGACTTGTCAACTCAACGATTTTCATTAAGGGAATATGCAAAAATCGTTTGTAGTTCAAAAAAGTCGTTCATGACATTTAGTAAATTAACAACTTTAGTAAACGATTTTAGTTAATTTTTTCAAGGGAAAAAAGCGTTTACTAAAATCGTTCATTAAAAATATCGTTGTGTGTGTATGCAGCTTAAGAAATCAAAACTAAAGACAATATAAACATTCAGGAATCAATCCTATTTGATGCTGGGGGGGTCAAGTTACCATTACAATGGCACCACCATTTGGGCCCCTCATAGCCTGATCTTGCCCCAGATTTAAAGAATTTTGTATGCAGCCCTATGGAACTACAAGCAAATATCATCAGATCTGGAGGTACCATATAAAGCCACACTTACTCAGGCCGCAGGCTGACTTACGGCAGAAAGGATTTATCCCTTAGTCTCCTAACAACAAGCACCTCTGATGTACACTGACAATTAGATGCTAAAAAAGAAAAGGTGTGTATACATAATATAATATGATGAACGGTAACCATAGCACTTGAAAAATAAAAACAAAAATGGTTTATTGCCGCATTATTTATCAGTGTTGCAACATCCACTGGAACCTTTATCAAGACCTTTTTAAAGTCTTCAAAAATGAAATATATAAATATCTTCATACAGATATGCCCAGCTATAGTGTTGCTACTGGCTCGGCGAATCGCACCACGCATAGCAAGAGATGCGCATTCGCAAGCGGATATGCGCACTGTGTATGCGGACACACCTCCATAGGAATGCATGATGCGATCGCTGTGCGCACCGAAACATAGCATATGTTATATATTGTCTAATTTTTTTTTACTGTTTCATTTATTCCCTTCTTCAGTCTGTTTGTATTTTTAAACTGAATTTGTTTTGTTTCCACATAATTTTTCCCCCATAAGGCAATACTGACACTTTTGGCTATACCATGTTATGCAACTGGGGGGGCAACATTAAAATGTGCTGACAAATGTACAGTTATGGAGTCATCTTAGATCAACTCATTGCAATGTAAAACAAATCTGCACAGTATTTACATGCTACATGCGAAATTAGACAGTATTTTCCATGCAAGCAAAAAATAAATTTATTTGTACCACTTGTATTATAATATGGTTTGGCCAGGTGCAAATTTCTAACCTTTACCTATATTTGCTCCTAATGCTATATGAGACCCTAAATATCTGAAGTTTATGTGCAGATCTTTTACCAGAAATTACAGTTTTGTGTTGCTATTTGGACACAGATGAGCTGCATCATATTGGCTATCCGGCTCTCATGTGTTTTGGATAACCAATAAGATAAATCTGAACTAATTTGAACTTGTGTTAAATTGGCGAAAAGAACAGAATAAAACCGAACCGCTCATCTCTAATAATAAGGTGCATTTTGTGAGTTCAGGGAGCTTAATGTATTTATTCACCTTTATCTGGCCACCTTCTGTAATCAAAACTAGCGAAATCTTGCTCTCCCACAAGCAGTGCCATTTTGATGTTCAAATCCATGCACGGAGCATGGCTGTAAAAACAGCAACACTAATAGGCGTACAATGTCACAAAAGAAAGAGAAATGGCTTTTTTGTGTTCTAGTGTGTAAATGACTACAAAAGAGTTTCACCCTATAAATCCTGCCCCTAGTCTTTTAAAAACCTACACCCAGAAGTAGAGATGCTTGAACCAGCTGCATATAAATTCTTGAACCAGTTTGACAAATTGATATAAACTTCAGTCTTCCAGAATTTCTAAATTTTTATAAATATTTAAAAAATTTAAGTAAGACGTTCAAGTCTGTTAAACCATGTTTTAGCTAGAATACACATTACAAACCTGAAAAAGTGAACCTCAAACACAATAAAAAATGTTTACATTAATTTGAAAAAAACCTTCAAAAATAAACCTTGAAAGTGAATGGTTACGCACAAACTCGAATTGTGAACCCTGAACATTATATCCAAATTGCCAAAGGTGAATGCAGGTAAAAGAATTGGAAACACAAATTTGAATCACTGTGTTCTGATGCTTGTACTTACTTCAAACATGTTCGTGGCCATCGAACCGGTGAAATTTGATCGAATACCCAGAAGGTCAAAATATTACCCTCCACATTCCCCTGAGCAATTTCAGAGCAGAGAGTCTGTAAAAACTAAAATGATTCAATTGCTTGTGTTACCGAGCATACACACCTCAGTAGAGTACCAGCTACTGCTTAGGAAGCATGTCTGGCAAATATATGGGTCTAATTATATAGAAGATCCTGTTCCTTCTTGACATTTTCCATCCTATCTGCAAATAAAATTCTCTACATTATCTCATGGTGCTATTTCCACTGATAAATTAGGCTTTCAATACTGTCTCCATAGCGGAAATCTGTACATTTTGTCTTTCTTTGTGCTTATTTTCTGTTATTTAAAAAATGTCAATGGAAAATGTGATGTACGTGAATAACAACTGATTCTTGAGATATTAACTACTATGCTTTTTCACATCAAAACTAATATATTGCTACACAAGTTTCTTCTGTATCTACAAATCCCCCAACTCGATATTATATTTTCTAATGCCTTATACATCAGTGTTATTTGTTCCTACAGTATGTTGCTATTTGTATAATTGTCTAGAAATTATTAAATAAATATGATAGAAGTATGCTCTTCAAAGCCATTTTCTACAGTGAAATAAATCGCAACTAAGGTAATAAAAATTGTAATGAAATAATTAAAGGAAGAAAATACAATCTAGGTGGTTGATATATAAATTGAGATGAAAATGAGAAGGATCCCTGATGAGGAGGAAGTAAACAAAGGATTATGCCTTGCAAACTGGTAATGTTATAATGTATGCATTATATTTATGTGCAATTCAGAAAGGTCATACTGTGGGGAATTGAAATAACCACTGTGCTACTACAATCAAATAATTTATATAGCTATTCTGCTGTTAATATTCATTTCAGCATTAACTTGGAAATATACAAAGGATCTGTTGGACTGAAACATTTTCCATTAGTATGTGTGTACATTTATTTTATGTTATAAGTCCATGGAGGGATAAAATGAGTTCCTATGTAGATGAAAAAGTGGGCATGCCAACACAGCTGCAACACAAGAAGAGTTATTTATCAAATCAAACGCTCACTGTTGCTGGATCTAAAAGGTAAAGAAAAAAAAGCATTTCTCACCGCAGCAGTATTTAAGAGTGTCCCCCTGGAGTTCTGTGGTTAAAGAATGCTGGATAATGTTCAGGGCTTTCTAGATAGCATAGCAGAACATCTAGCACCTACTCAATGGTAATATGAGATTTTATATGTAGTTTCTGAAAAAAAAAGAGACCACACAAATGCTACTTGCCACGGTTGTGTAGTTTGTGACCATAACTTCTTCAATAAATAAAATTAAATTGGACCTATAACATAAAACAAGATGGCCATTTTAAAAATGGTGTGCTGATAATTCTTTATCATATTTTGCATTTCTTTGGTGTTTGCATTTACAAAACCTACTGGGTACTGGATGTTAATACTATCAGTGCTGATGACCCTGTTCACTGCTGAAAAATTAAATCTGCTGTATTAATCCTTGACTGAGTTTGTGGTCTCTGACTGTGATGTGACATTTGCAAATATAACTCTGACAGTGTAGGTGATAGAGCGAGCCTATCGTTCTCCTGCTGCACTATCACCACAGCAAGTCTGTATGAGTGGAGATTTGTCATGAACAGAACATGGTGAGATTTACTGAGCTGTTTAGCAGACCAGGACAGAGTCTTTGTTGAAAACTAGAAGAGTCATGATGAGTATCTCTGTCTATCTCCTCCCAAACCCACCTCTAACCACTAAAAGCATACTAAAGATGCTGGCTGTGACTTTAACTACATAGGAATGACTTTTAAACATGCACAAAGTCGTAGATAAGGAATAACAGAACTTGGCGTGAGAAAAAAACGCTGCATCACAACACTTCATATACAGATTCAGACTCAATCGCATACAGATGTACTAATGTCGCACATTATATTGATCTGTGCAATCTAGCAGAGTAGTTTTGTTAATTCCAGTTGTTTTATGTCTGTGAATAAAATTAACATTTTGAAAGTGAAAGACATTCAGTGCGGCTGAGTCGCCTGGAACCTGGTGCGCCGAGAGGGGCTGTTTTGTGCAACTGAAGCCACAGTGTACGAGCACACATCTTTATGGGCCTCATTTAGAGTTGCAGGTAAGTGTTGTAACACTGTGTTCTGCATAAAATTCCTAGCACTGCAACACTTGCATCAGTTTTTAGAGTTACTGTACACGTGTCTTGCATTTGTGGCTTCTTGCACCTCGTGAGGCAGAACTTAAATGTTCACATGCAAGTGCAGCATAAGCAGAGTTTACATTAAGCACACCTCTTAGTGATGAATTCTATTTAGACCTTTGATAATCTTTAGATGCACCTATTCTTGCCTCCACAACCCTGGTGCAAGTTTGCTTCAATATTTTAGCTCTGAACACATCTACAGTATCTCATCTATTGTAGGCTGCACATATCTTAATATGATATGTGCAATTCACAATATAAATGTAAAGATGTGAATGTGCAGACACTTTTTTGCATTGTGTAAAGCAGTGCTTAAAGTGGTCCTGGAGAAGGGGTGGAACTCACCGCCCCCCCTCGGTGCAATGACAATAAAGGGACAGGGCACACCATAGACGCGCAGTGAAAAAAGGGGCGTGGTCTCAAAAGAAAGGGGTGTGGTCACATAATAGTATTCCCGATACAAATTACGCCACATAGTAGCACATTCTTGATTCACGATATGCCACATAGTAGTGTCTGTTATTCATGTATGACAAACAGCAGTGCCCCTTTTACACAATGCCCACATTTGTGCCCCTTATACACATTGCTCACAGTATTAGTGCCCCTTATACAATTCCCACAGTAGTAGTGCCCCTCATACAATGCCCACAGCAGCAGTGCCCCTTACATATAATGCCCACTGTAGTGGTGACCCTTACACAAATGCCCACTGTAGTGGTGCCCCTTATGCAGTGACATCAGTAGTGGTGCCCGTTATGCAGTGCCTCCAGTAGTGGTAGTGCGCCTTATGCAGTGCCCACAGTGGTAGTACCCCTTATTCAAAACCCACAGTAGTGGTAGTGCCCCTTATACAGTACCCACAGTAGTGGTACTGCCCCTTATGCAGTGCCCTCAGTAGTGATGCCACTTATGCAGTGCCCCATTAGTAGTAGTGCCCTTTATGTAGTGCCCACAGTGATAGTGCCCCTTATGCAGTGCCACAGTGGTAGTGGTGCCCCTTATGCAGAGCCCCCCTTATGCAGTGCCCCTGGAGTAGTGCCCCTTATACAGTGCCCCATATGCAATGCCCCCATTAGTAATCCCCCTCTAATAGTGACCCCAATAGTAGTTCCCCTAGTAGTAGTGCCCCCTGTAGTAGTGCCCCCAATAGTAATGCCCCTATTTAGTAATGCCCCCAGTAGCAGTACCACCTGAGTAATGCCCCCAATAGTAATGTCCCCCGAGTAATGCCCCCAATAGTAATGTGCCCTGAGTAATGTCCCCAGTAATAGTGCTCCCTGATAAATGCCCGTTGTAGCTGTGGCCCCTGAGTAATGCCCCCAGTAGTAGTGCCCCTGAGTAATGCCTCCAGTAGTAGTGCCCCTGAGTAATGCCCCCAGTAGTAGTGCCCTCTGAGTAATGCCCGCTGTATTAATGTCCCCTATTGTGTAGCCACTTACACATAAAAAAACCTAATATTTACCTTAAGCCCTGCTTCTGCTGCCATCTGGTCCCCCTGGTTCGCCTGGCTCCTCCTCAGTCTGAACTATGGAAGAGATGTCATGACGCCTCTCCCATAGTGCACTGCACATAGCGGGACCTGAAAGCCGGAGCTCATGAGTGAACTCCAGCCTCCGGCTGCCACTGGCGCTGCGGGGAGGGAGCCGAGCACTCGCTGGTAACAAAATCTCAGCGGGCACCCCTGTTTTGCCGGGGCTAGGAGGGTTGGAGGAGGCGGAACTGGTTCTGTCTCGAAACAGAAGTGACGGAAAGCAGTTCCGCCCCGTTCCGGGCCACTTTAACCCCTGGTGCAAAAGTTACATATTTATTTCCAACTCTAAAAAAGGTCAAGGCCCAAAAGGGTATTCAATTCTCGCAGATTTGTCGCTGTAATGTCGGAATGCGCACAAACTTTCCTAATTTTCCTGCTTAGGTCTATGGGGTGTGAGGAACATTTACAGAAGGCACATTGCCACAGAGTGCCATCACGAATGCTCCAGAGGAACATCGCAGAGAATTGAGTCATCCACAAATAATGCAAGTTCCTAATTGTCTTTTTTTTTTTTTTAGAAATTCAATATTACTTATTTTTAATTTTACTGCTATTTTTGTGGCAAGATGTGACAATCCATCTTTTGATGGTTTAGCAAATGAATCAATCTGAACCAGGTTTGGCCACATATATATTTCCTACAATTCCCTATAAATCCTCTAATTGGATGGATTTTCCACTGATTATGTATCAGTCATGGATGTTTATTAAAACTAATCTGTAAACCATAACAACATAATTTTATTTAATAAAAACTTCTGCTCAAAAATTAGCACTGAAGTACAGTATCTAAGCCCTAAAGCATATAGCTTGTATGCACTTATTACAGAAATAAAATGCACATATGGATAGTACTGTAACTTTGTGAAAAGTGGCACAGTTGGCATCTGTCACTCGTTTACATGAAAAACCCTTTTTAGGTCTATATGCACTACTCTTCTATGATTTCCTAGTTTACCTGAACTGCATAAAACACACTGGATTACATAATTTGCCCAGAAGAATCTTGCTCCATCTGTACATATTGATGGATGTAATTAAACCAAAATGTAACAAGGAGATCATGTTGAATATGGAGAAAACATTTATAACCACTGTACAAAAAACACATAAAAACTCAAAAACTTATTAAAGAATATCTTTATTTTTGTACAATATTATGGAATTCACCTGCTGCACTCTATAATGCAACACAACTTGTGAGCCACCAAGCACTAAATCATCTCCATAATAATGAATGATTCTGACTGACGATATTGCAGATACACACATCACATGTTGTTTACAAAAAATGAAAAAAAAAAATCATTGTTTTTGCTAAGCAAGGGTTATATAGACAGTGTAATCTACTAAAAAAGAATAACAGTGGACTCAACAGACCAGACCTAGACAACACGTGGATCTCTAGGTATTATAGCATACACTACCAGTTACCAGCTACCAGCTTTTAGATATATGGCAGAGTATGCTGAAACTTGTAGTTTCCGAATAATGGGGGCTACAGGTTGTCCATGCCTGGTAAAGACAAAATTATTAGTTTATTAGCAGTTAATACAATTTTTTTTAATTACATTGATTGACAGACTGTCAATTTCTGTATTTAATGTTCCCATATGCAAACTGTTGAATTTTTTACCACACTACAGTTTCCATGTGTTAAAAAAATGGACAGTAATGCTACTTTTGACAACTGGGGAAAGAAAATGAAGCAGTTACTCCTGACTCATCTCTCTTCCTACCCCATCTTTAAATTCTAGAACAATCTAAAATTACATTATATAGTAAGTCCCACTCATATTTATCATCCAAATAGCTTCATAACCTTATGTCCGACTTACGTATTATATATGTTTTCTTTTTTTAAAAATTCAAAAATACTGCAAACAAGAACCAGAGCATTGGGTTCCTTGTATCCACAGTACTCTAAAGCCTGCTCTAGAGACAGAACTGCCTCGTAAATCTTGTCCTTCATTTGCTGACCAGGATTTGTGTGTAATGCAGAGCTCTAAAACCATTTGTATAAGCACAAATGTTCTGTTAGGCAGATAAATGGTTCATTTTCAAACTATGAAGCTACTAATGGCCCAAATGAGTTCAGTTTATATTGAGAAATATAAATTAACTTACTGTAAGTCATCAACATCAGTTTTATAAATAGATCAAGACATAACTATATGATATATACACAAATAACTTTGTCACTTTCTTTGTATGCAAGTACAAAGTAAGTTTGCATTGTGCACTAGTCCACCCTAATTTTAACTCAGTCTTGTTGGACTGACAATAACATAAATGTGACAGTAATTTCCCTAATTATTGTTTACATTTGTAAGAAAAAACAGAAATATCCTTTATTTTGTCAATGGTATTCCCTGATGGCAGTGGTCTCTTTTGGCAGCATAATGTGCTCTGCCTCTCTGCAAAAATTGTTCTGGAATGGTTCAAGGTGTTGACTTGACCTCCAAATACCCCAGATCTTAATTCGATCAAGCATCTGTGGGATGTGCTGGAAATACAAGTCCAAGCCATGGAGGCCCAACCTCGCAACATACCGGACTTAAAGGATCTGCTGTTAACATCTTAGGGGCATTTTCAATTGGGCGCAAGGTTTAGCGAGATAAAAACCTTGCGCCCCTCGCACCCAATACCTGCAGTATCCAATTTTAAAAAAGTGGTTACGGGGTTTTCAGCTCTTAAAACCCCGCGCCACGTAAAAAAAAAAAAAGAATTTGGCACTTAAATGCCCGGGGGTCTCTGGTGGTCTCAGCGGCTCCCGGTGGCCTCCCTTCTGTCTTCTCACAGGAGAGGGGGCTGCTGAGAGTCCCGGTGGCTGCTGCGAGGCTTTAGGGGCTGGTGGAAGGGGCAAGGGCTGCTGGGAGATGTAGTTCTCCCAGCGCCCATTCCAAGGGGGCCACACAGACACTGGGGGGGCCAAACAAACTGGGGGTCACACATATACACACACACACACACACACACTCATACACACTTACAAACAGTAATAATCACTCGCACACTGACATACTCACCCTGCTGCAGAAGACCTGGCTTCCGACACTGGATGAAGAAGACACTGCTTCGGAAGGTAAGTAATTAAGGACTAATTAAGCCAATTGCTTAATCCGTCCTCAGGTGGGGTACAGCCAAGGTGCCAGAGCAAGTCCCGGTGAATTTTCCTAAAAATACAGATTTTAGGAAAAATCACACTTGCTCTGGAGGTGAGTGAAAAAAACCTCCCGGCACGTAAAAAAAAGAAAAAATCTGCAGCTATTTGAATAGCAAAAAACTCACACCTGCTGGAAAAACCTCGCAGGTGCCTGTTTTTTGCTATTCTCGCACCCAATTGAATATGCCCCTTAGTGTCAGATACCACAGGACACCTTCAGAAATTTTGTGGCATCTATGCCTAAATGGGTCAGCGCTGTTGTGGCGGCACAAGGCCACCCACAGCTATTGCGAGTGGCCAGGATGATGGTCGCGATGCCAAACGGCAGGCGTTCGCATGGGAAGGTGTTCGCATGGGAACGCCTCCGTTTGTGAAGCCACCCCCACACCACGCCTCCAAGATGGTGTGAGCTGTCGATCTAAATCAACAGCCGCCCCCTTTTGGTGCGAGACCCGGAGCGACGGAGCCCCCGTCGCTAGCCGGGTCTTGGGCGTGCGCATGCGCAGTGGCCTAATATCGACCCGCTCGCGAGTGCATAGCACTTGCAAACGGGTCTGAAATAGGCCCACTATTTGCTGATCTAAAGAAAGACACACAATTTTTTTTTTCAAATACAAAATTTTCTATAACTAGATTTGTAAATGTACTGTAGGTACAAAATAGCATTATGTTTTTAGCAAAAAAGCTGAAGTTTTTCATCGCCATAGTTAGATTGTCTCTGGAATATTGGAACGCATGGAACTAGTATATGTTCCAACAAAGAAAGGTTCTATTATTCTGGCAACAGTATGCACAGCCACAGGATTAGGATCTATAATATAGTCTCTCATTACCTGTTTGCCTTACATTCGGGTTAATGTGTTTTTATATACAGTATATTTTCTACAGTACATACAGTGATAAAAATATACTGCATGAAATTTACAAGTGTAACATATCATTGCAGTTTTAAATGGTACAGTACAGTGTTAGATGAGGATACTAGTAGGTGAGCTAAGGGAAAGATGTTCAAACAGCTGCAGTCCCATTAGAACATAAGACCATATTACTGGAGAGCTCTCATGTACGGTAGTACACAACACCTCTGTCTGTGGGTATTAGCAGAAGATGCAAATGAAGATGTAAAGAGAAATCAGCTCATCAATCACAACCACACAGGGACTCAGAGCAAGGCAAAAGGATTAGCACTTCAGCCGGCAGAGGTCTCTTTCCGATCACCACTCTAGTTTAATTAAACATCACCTCAAGTGCCTATTACCAATGAAAAGCTCAGTACTGAAGGCTAGATTTCCGTAATCTACGTACTGGAGTTAATTAGAAAAAAAAGCATGAGAAAAATATTCATTAAGCACTGGTGGTATTCCCTGAGCAGAAATTATCCATACATTTGTAATACAGATTTGCCATTGGACTTAAAATAACATGTTAAATAGCCATCATTAAATTTAGGCTTTTCACTCTGAACCATGACTTGTCAGTGTGACCTGAGAAAGGTCTGGGGCAGGTGAAACAGCAGCACCGGAGTACTAATGAAGCATTAGGAAAACCTTTGTGGAGGTTTGATCTTGTAACCCTCACGGCTAAAGGAAAGCAAACTTTAATGGCTCATATTAAGGATGAAGTTTTTAATTGATTCAGGAACAAGTCTTATTCACTGCTGAATTATTCACCTTTCATACACATAAAAACTAATAAATCAGGATTTATTAATATAAGTTATAATGTTTTAATATAATGGAAACTTTGACCATAGAAACTTTTTTATTAAGTTTTTATATTTCACTATACGAAGTACATTCTCTATGTAATTGAATAGTAATCAAATAAAAAATATTAGGTACTCTAGAATTTGACATTTGTTTAATACAGTAATATGTATTTCAGTTTTAAGCTTGGAAAGCAGCAGAGAGACAAAACGTAGCTATTTATGTAAGAACAGCTTGGCGAGTAGGGAAATCTCTACATATTAGAGTGCATGTTTCATCCAGCCAGTCACTAGGAGACAGACTGAAATGAATAAGATGCTGGGATCTCAAAGCACTTTTTAGCCAACAGATTCCTGAAAGTAAAGAGGTTAACACGCATATCTAGTCTTGTGTGTACATTTCGTGGCTCTCCAGATTGCTTTGCTGTTATTCCTTGTAAATGTCTGCTTAAGTTTGTTTAACACCATGTTAAATTGCCTTTAATTTATACACATAGTTCTTCTCAGCATGTACTTTATTAAAGTCAGTTACATTACAGTGCATAGGGTATAATACTTGCTAATTACAGAGTCATTAAACTGTACATCAGCCAAAAATCCATGTTGACATGTTAATATGTGGTAAATATACAGTTCACATAAGTCTTATATTGGGTTAACTGGACAGAGCCTTTTAATGCAAATTAAAATGTACATAATTTCACAACTTATATTTCAATGCCTATTTATTTATAAACCATGTTTCTGGAGTAAAATATATGAATTTTGCTCCACTGTTTAAATTGAGATAATTGTGAAAATCAATAAATATTTATATGCAGTCATATGGGGATAGATTTTGTTACGTGCAATGTTCTGATGGAACCTGGTGCAATGAGCAGTGCAGTAAGTATGGGAGGGAACAACTTACAAATTTTTTGCTCACATTAAAAATGAGGGAGGTGTTCCTGCTTGGATAACAAATGAGGCATTAGCGCAAGAGGTTCTAATGAAACCTTGAATCTAATTCAGTCTCCGAAAGTTCTTAGAAATATATCTAGAGTTAAATGCTTGCTGCTATTTTTGGTAAAAAAAAAAAAAAGACATGCAATAAAATGTAAGAGCTAAAATCGTCCCGTACTATAGATGGAGGTGTAGACCCCAAACTCTCCCCACTCTTCAAATATTTCCTAGCCAATCACTGATGAAAGTAATATTTAACATAAGTATGGGTACAGCCAATTAATTACCATCTAAAAAATGATCTACAGTACAATGCAAGCCTCATGAGTTCAGAAAGAGGTTGAACATTATTTTGTAGAATAAATGCTGAAATAAAAAAAAGAACAACTGAAAACATTCAGGAAAAAAACAGAAGAAAGCTCAAAACAAAATAAAATGATGAATACAGCATTTATTTTTTCAGTCTAGTAATTAGTTGCACATTTGTTTCTGTCATTGTTTTGTTACTTTTTATGATAATTTTTCTACTGTAGCCATTTAGAAACAAAATAAAGTTGTCCCCAGTATTATTGTACAGACCTTACAATGGTTGTCTACGTGTATATTTAGGATACAGTACATAGTACCTATTTAAATATGTTATATATTCCTACAGTAAACATCCATGTGTTCATGAGTACTGAACAGGTATATTCATTTTATATTTTAAACTGCATTAAAACCCTTGTTTGATACTTTATATGTACTTAAATTGCACTGAAAACATTTTTTTAATACTAAGGATGCACATGTGAATGAAACAAGTCCATCTTATATACAAGACCTAAATGTTAACAATGTCTATCTCTAGTTGAGATGCGTTTAAGATCCCGACAACCGGGATGCCATCTGCGACGGTACCCCAACATGACTGGGGATGCCGACGCTGGGATCCCGGCAGGCGGCATCCCGTTCGTAAGGAGACCAGGTAAAGGTAAGTATCAGCCATGGGGGGAGGTGTGTTAGGTTTAGGCACCCAAGGGGGACTTAGGGTTAGGCTGCGGGAGGAGGGAGGTTAGGATCAGGCTCTAGAACAGGGGGGGTTAGGTTCAGGTACCACCATGAAGGGGGGTGGGTAGGGTTAGGCACTAAGGGGGGAGGGTTAGTGTTAGGCACTAAGGGGGGAAATTGTGTAAATATACTTTCTCTATTATGTGAACTTAATCTTTTTAAAAATTGTTTATGATGAAATCTCTCCAGGTTTCCTTATGTATCAGGCGATATAGAGCTCAAGCATAAAATTAGTTGATATTTAAGACACTTGTTTATTTGTGTTTCTTTGGAGCTGCCAAAAACACATTTTGATTCCTATAAAAGTAGCTGCGTCAGGAAACTCAAAACTTTTACCATCTACAAAGTGTCCGAAAGTATTTTATATCAATTAATTTAATCAATGAGTTAAACTGGGCTGCAGTGTTTCCAGACAGAGTACTCGGAGTCCTCATACCAACTAAGTACTTCATGGTGGGAACCAACTACACTGGGCCATAACATGGGCCCTCACTGAGTAAAGTCCATATACTCTTGCAGGAATTCCTGGTGAAGTCCAGAGACCCCCTCTGGACTTAGACTCGGCACCGGGGTAATTGGTTGCGCCCATTCCAACTGTTTGCATATATCATCTGTATGTGTGTGTTTGTCTGTGTGTGCACTCTGATACACTTGCTGTCTGTTTAGAGCTCAATGATTATTGCAACTTACTCCATGCATCTCATTGCACACTACTAGCAGTCCCCTCTCAAATTAAATTAAGTTATTTATTTGTGTTTCAGTATTGACGAGCTTACTCTGCAAAGGTTGCAGAGAGAGCTTATGTGAGACCAGTCACAAAAATCAGAATATGTACATGCACCTCTGTATGCATCTACACAAAATTGTACTTTTCAATTTCAGATATGCTCCCCAGTGTATTTGCATTTGTTTTGCAGTGCAAATGTATGTTCTCTGTTATCTCCTACTGTAATTATGATTTATTTGGTCTAGCTACAACACCATTTGTTTTGCTTTAAAGGTGGGTACACACCAGACGATATGTCGTCCGATCCAGCGTATATAAGCAACATAACGGGTACATCGTCTAGTGTGTACCCATGATATGCATGCTCCCATGGGTCGTTAGCAACATCGTCCTTCGGCCCTACTGCATGGTTGATGGGAGATGTCACTTACGAAGACATGCTGACACTTCCCACCCCCGTCGGACCCAGTAATTGTGCTGGGTACACATAAGTTAATGTGTACCCAGCTTAAGATAAATGTTCCCACTGTCACAATTTAATTGTAAATACTTTCAGTTTTAATGACAGCCTAAATACTGAAGCATTTTTTATAAGCATGAAAGATTTTCCTAAATGTTTTTTTTTTTTTAAATCAAAACAAAAACAGAAAGGTTGTGCACTTGCTATTGAGAAATCCTACTGTCCATGCATGAACCATTTGCATGTGTATGATTCTGTTCGCAATTGCGTATGTTATCGCTAAGACTTGGGAAGGGGTTTGTGATCCTTGGGCATATCAGGGTGGAGACTGGGAGGTGACTTAAAGTGATTGCAAAAAGGGGCCGTTTCAATGGTGTTTTAGGGGAGTGTCACAGGTGTGTCTGGGAACTCTGCTGCATTACCAATCACAATTATTCTGCTTCAGAGGCTATGTTTAGTTGGATTGGAGGAGAGTAGCTAGAGTAGAGCCTAGGCTAGCACAAATGTCGATGGTGCAAAGATGTTGCATTGATATTGGAGTGTTTACAATCTCCAATGCAGATACACTAATGCACTAGGATGTATTATACTTTTAAAAACATTCTGACCTGGTCATGTTAGTTATTCACAAAAGCTCATTTAGATTTCATTAATTGTTGCATTTACAGTTATAATTCTTCATTACTATGAGTTCTTGTCAGTTAATAAATGATATCCTAAGTGTAAGGCTTGTCTCAACCAAGAAAAGTATATTTTATAAACACTGAGTGCTTTAGTTTTTGGAAAACATTACTGGTACAGTACATACAAACAGACAAGATAATACAAGTTAAATTAACTTGATTCTACTTCTAAAATACAATTGATGTAAAATTAACTAGAACTCATGTTGTTCTACATATAATAGTCTTATTAGCAGGGGCATCGAGAGGTTGTGCAAGTTCCAACTACCTGGACCAGGGCTTGTCTGGGAGGGCACAGTGGGGACCTGAGTTAGCCATGAAGGTGGAACATTGCCACTACTTTTCGCAGGGATTGTGTCTGGCCATTCCTAGTCTTTAGCACCAGTGATAGTGAGATGTCTCTGTGGCTCTATCAGTTTCCAAGTGGGTCTTTGCAGGAAGTTGTGTTATTGACAAAGTTAGAGAAGAGAAAGTAGTTATTGTAAAAGTTGTCATCTAAAAATCTATAAAATTCATATCCTATTGCTTTTACAAAATCTCATGTGTTATAATACAGTGTTTGTCAGACTACTGGCACATATGAAATCAAATCCAATTCAAACTGATCAGACAGTCTGGAAAGTCACATTAGCCAATTATTAAGTCAATATGTTCTGCATGTGAGCCTACCCACTAAACCACTGAATCTACACAATTTGGTATCTTAAATTTGGGAACAAATTGGACATATGCTTGGTAATCTCTTCTACATGTGCGTAGAGTCATTATGTCTTGTACAATAATATGGATTTGTTCTTTGCTCAAACAGATGTGTCCCCCTTTATGTATACTTTTGTGCCAAAATAACTTTGAATGGTATTGACTATATAGTATATACTAGTGTATCGTAATTTGTATATATTTATAAGGCAAACAGTATACAGGCCAGCCACCTATGACCACATGATACCAGAGTATGTGATTCTGTGTTTCCTAGAAGGGAGATGTTCCTTTCAGAATTTTGGTAAGTGTATGTAAGGTGTGATAACAAATTAGAAACATTAAATTATGACAAGCACTGTAAAAGCCATTAATGTCACTTCAAACTGTTCTATATCTCCAATACAGTAAAAACTAGTTAGGACTTTTTCTCTATGTTTTGTTGCCAGTCACATTCCAGTACAAGATATCTGTCTCAAACTAAATTATTTAAGGCCCATATCTCGGTATTGGTAAATCCTAGTGTTTTTGAAAAATATATAAAATAGTTTGTTTCAAAGTGTTAAAGTCATAAGTTTATATGCTAAAATTCCTTCCTGGGAAAATAACTTACCTACAGTATAAATTGCTTGCAGGAACAGACAACTGTGTTTTGCCTAAATCCATCATGAAAAGAACAACAGAGAACTGCAAAAAGAATCAAACTTGTTATTTAGTCAAGGACTTGGCACAGCTATTGATCCAAGAGTTGGGATCAATGTCAAGAGTATGCATGCGATTTTCCATCTGTTGCTGTGCCAAATCCTTCACAGAACAAGGGACTCTAGACCCAATTTCAATCACAGACACTCTGTCAGATTCATTACAGTGAGCTTGCTTTATGTGTGTAAACTACCATTAGTATTCTACACAAAGTAAACAGGTTTTCAGTTCTCCAGTCATGGAAGTGGAGACAGATGTGTGAAATGAGAACTGCAAGGAGCATGATAACCATGACAGGCATTGTATGACAATATATGGACACTTTAGAAAAACTTGTATTGTTGAGTATATGTACAGTTTGTAGAAAACATGTCAACCATTAATTACAGTGTCTCATTTCTGTATGTTAAAAAGATCTATGGATCACTGGGAAGAATAGATACTTCAAATAAGTCTTGAAAACATGGACAAGGTCATTGTGTTCTGCACTAATATACCAGATGGTGTATATGCTGTAACAGACATGACAATTGAAAAGACCACATACATATATATATATATATGGGTTGCGTTTGACATTTTCAGATTTAAAACTGGGAGAATATAAAGGCTCTGCAGAGCTCCACTAAAGAGAGAATGCCTCCAAATGCACATAGTCCCCACTCCATAAAGTTTAGGATTATACAGTATATTACTCTCACATACTTTACGGAATTCTCCAATCTGGACATGTCTGGCAATGTCTGCCCAACGTCTCCAGCAAATAACTGCTCATCTTATTGTCAGTGCCATCTTGCAGCACTAATGTATGTACATCTCAATATAAGCAGATACAAGAGTGGACAAAATAGCTGCATTGTGTCATAATGGATCAAAAGATGTGACACTGCTCTCCTTAAAATGAGTAGTTTTAGCACCTTTACCTAACATGTTGTTAGCACCCTTACTTTGTCATTTATAGGATACATCAACTACTAGTCATTTCAATCTAATTTAGGAGAACATAATATATTATATGTTGTATTATCAAATTGCCCCAGAAATGTTAAGGTACTAAACATTATCATGTTTTACCTGCTGCTCTGTCTCCTTTCACCTTTAATCATGCTGGGGACATACTATGCAAATTAGAGAAAGGCATAATGAGTCTGTAGGTGTAACAATACAGATATACAGATATAATGATATCATTTTTAACACATTGATTTTTTTAACCCATGGGAAACTAGGTGGTGTGACACTTGCTCTAGACAATTTCTTGTATTATCAGGTGTGTCATCATAGCATCAGGAAATTCACAACCTCATCCTGTGAAACTGCACTATTGTAATGTTAATGAAGGAGCATTGACGGTTTTACAGTCATGTACAGTACAGTGTTATTCCTAACATAAGTATCTTGGGTTCAGTAGATGTTGCTGGAATTAAAAACGGAAATAATTTAAAATGCATTAACAGGCAGACATTATCTTGCATTTCTGGTACTTCAAACCTTAGGGATTTTCCTACAAACTTTAACAACTTGACTGCTTTGAATTGGCAAAATCATGCATAGTTTGCCTATTATGTAAATGCATTATTATGAGCTGTGTGCTAGAGAAAATTCAGCACCTAGAGAGCTCTCAGCATGGGATTTTGTGATATGAAATTAAACTTTAAGGCTCTTTTTCCTCTTATCAAGCAAAAAGAAAATATAAGCATATGATCATGTACTGTGTATTGATATACAATACATACCCTTAGCTTTGTCAAATATAATTATGATTATGTACTTGGCAGTAGAAAACAGGAGTTTTCAGCCTGCTGTACATATATTTCCAGTGTTACCTCACTATATTATCCTGAATACTAAATGTACCTCTAAATATCACCTTACTGCTGTGATTTCTAACCAGTTTATAAAGTCAATTTATCATCACTTAATTTCTACAAAAGCAGCTGAAAATTAAAATGTACTTCTACATTTATAGAAATGATGTATTGGGGCCATTCATCAATAAGGTAATCCAGGAAATATCAGTGATATCTCCTGCTTACCTTTCAGCCCCAGTCTGGCCCGCTGTCTGCTGGCCTGCCGCTAAATCATCAAGCTTCGAAAAGTATAAAATACTCAGAGCTTGACTGCTGGCACTTTTACCATCTTTAGATGGCATTTGTTCCTGTACCCCCGCTCCATACCTATGGGAAGTAGTCCCGGATTAATTTGAATCCCTCCGTCACTGCTCTGCTCCTTCTGACGGAAGTCGCACATGCATGAACACAAGTTCACACATGCGCAGTAGCACTAAGTTTCACCACTACTAAAGTGAAAGGATTTGCAGGGACAGCTGATCTTAAGATCAGCTATCTCCTTACTGGAGCAATGTTAAATCATTCCCCATGAATTCAATGGGGAAGGGAAAATCTCTTAAAGTAAATTAAATATGTGCAATGGAATTATACATCACTACAGTACATTTTAATGTATATAGCACAATTTAACTGTTATTACTTTAGGTTTTCAAACAGACTTTTTATACTTAATTCTATTTTTATTCATTACAATATTTTAACAATGATGTATGATGTAAACTCAAAATGGTACAGTATGACACAACAATGTAAGGAATAGGGACAACTGCCATAATGCATTAGTAAAATTATGAAGATTACAGTTAGAGAGGTTATATAGTAATAATCTACAAACATTGAATCCATTGTAACATTACCGTGACATAAATAGTACAGGATAAACCATTAGAGATACAAAGAGTTATCTAATGGGCTGAAAAATCACATCACAAACTGTCTTATACTTGTAAATTCCTAAATTCATGTACAGCTGATGACCCCCAAACATCAATGAGAACCAAAACCACATTTGGATTCCTGGCCAATGAACTGTGTAAAAATATAATATGTGGCCAACACATATTATAATAATGGACCTGGGTTTTGACAATGAATTTGACTGACTTGACCTACATGTGGATGTTAGCCAATACTTCTTCATTCCAGATTTCAAAAGCAAATATACAAAATATAGGGGTCTATTTACTAAGCAGTTTTAGGAGACAGAGTGAAAAGTGATAAGAAAGTGATAAGGTGCCAGCCAATCAGCTCCCAACTATCATCTCACAGGCTGTGTTTCAAAAATGGCAGATGGGAGCTGATTGGCTGGCACCTTATCACTTTCTTTTCACTTTTCACTCTGTCTCCTAACACTGCTTAGTAAATAGACCACATAGGTACAGCATTTCCATCATATCAGAGCTAGATCAGGAAAACCTTGAAATTAATTGCGGCTTTTAAAAAAATTATTAATCAGGAACATGCAGTTCAGAGCAGGCAGGGGAGTCAGAGCCCCTCCTGCTATACTCCGTGTCAGACTGCAGAATTTTGACTATAAAAATTATTAGAATACAAATAAGATATTTATAACTATAAATATCTTCTTTGTAGTTTTCTGATAATTTTTATAGGCAAATCTCATCAAAATGACAGGACTTCATGGAAATACAGGGAGAGACAAGAGGTGAGGCAGTAAGAGCTCAGCCTCACCTCTGATAGCTCAGACACTGCATGGAACTGGGTGCTGGGCCATGAAGCAGCCAATAAAACCCAGAGAAAAAAAGCTAATGGAGGCATTACTCACTGTGGGGGGCGTGCCTTGAGCTCTGATGGACACCTCTGATGATCACGTGACCATTTCAGGAAGTATTCAGGCATCGGAGCTCAGCAGCAGCACTGGGGAGGGAAGGAAATTGGAATATGCAGACAGAGGAAACACACAAAGGAAAAATAGGTGAGGAGGGCCTGCTGATAGGGGGAGAACTGTGTGTGTGGGGAACATCTTTTGTGCTAGGAGGGATCTTCTGTGCTAGAGGGAGATATATGTGAGGAGGATCTGTGGTATGGGGGATCTGTGCAAGGGAGGAGATCTGTGAAAGTGGGGCAGGTTCATATATGTGTGTGTAAATCTGACTCTGATACTAGCCAGTGCCTCACGGCACATCCTTGTAATTAATATATACCTAGACACTATGGGGTCAATACAATTAGGCAGGCCTGCAAGTAAATGCCACTACATACCACATTTATGCTACCTCTGGACTAATGAATTTTTGATAGCAGCCCCATAGGGCTGCGTACAAAAATCCACGAGTCCAGGGTGAGATCGGGCTGTGCTGGGGGGGGCGAGTTCAGTTGCCAGTGCAATGACAACTCACCCCCTTGCATGTAATTGAATTGATCCCTTTGGGCTGATACCAATTTGGGAGTAATGGGGGAAAAAAGCAGGTAACCTGAAACAAACCATGTTGCAATGCAAGGGGTGCAAATATTTTTTTTTTTTTTACTGTATGCAGGGTAAATACTGGCTGCTTTTGCATGTAACCCACAAATGCAAGACAGCTTTCATTTTACACTCCAAATTAGATTTGAGTTTGCACATGCTCCTCTCAAATCTAAATCTCTCGATTTTAAATCTGTCCTACCTGCAGTGCAGCATGGTTTTGCCAATGTGACAAGTGACTTGCTTTTTATTTTTGTTTTACTCCCAACTCAGAACCAGTCCCTCTAGGAGTAAATACGTATAGTGAAATAAACAGGCTAATGTGTTGGAGGATGGTCATATATTCTTACCAATCATAATGTAATTTATATGTCTGCTTAAATATATTTACACAAATAAATGCTATTTTGATTTAGACATGTAAAACTGCATTTGAATTAAAGGGTCCTTTAAGCTTCTTGTACATTTGAAGTGTTTGATGTATTTTACCACTTAGTCAATGACAATGGTTGAGTAAGCAAAAATATCCTACAGCTTAAGTATAGCAAATGTGAATTTTACAGTGTCTAAAAGCACATATTCCAATGACTTATTTATGCATGGTTAGAACTTATTTTATACAAAGTTATCTGGGAGAGAAGTGTTCTTAGAAAGGCATTTATGAGAATCCATCAACCCAACTAAAATCATTTTTTAATCAATTTTTTATGAAACATCTCACTGCAGCTTTAGACAAATATATATTGTTATTGTATTGGTTGATAGTAGCTTTTAGTAGTAGATGTGTTTTTGTTGCCATGCATGATAAATAAAATGGAATGTGTCCTTATGTGGCCCCTCTATAAAATAAAAATGATTGTGGATGCATTTCATTTACTTTAACTAATAGCTAAATCACAAAAGCAAAGTAACACAGATGTGGTCATTTACTGTACGAAGAGCCGGGAAAACACAGACTAGTACAAATCTCCAAATGTCAGTTTCTAATGCCATTGTGTCTGGGAAATTTTTCTCCAAGATATGTTGGGAGAAAAGTTGCATAAGGGTGATCCATGTATTATGGTGGTGGTGGTGGTTGGGGTAGAACTGGGTAGACTTTTAGTGAAACATGCCAAATGTTTTGGTCGGGGAAGATGTACTGAACTCTGGAAAGTGATACATTGGAGAGTGGTAAAGTAATAAAGTACAAACCAATCAGCTCCCAACTGTCATTTTTCAAACACAGCCTGTAACATTATAGTTAGGAGCTGAGTGGCTGGTAGTTTATCACTCTCCACTTTATCACTTTCCAGAGCTTAGTACATCTTCCCCTAAATGAGTCATTGATCAAACATTTGCAGAATATTATAAATATTGTTGCTTCACTTCATGAACTTGAGTCCCACCCAGAATTGTTGTATAGCCATAATATCAGTGTGGATATGTTAGTGCATGTAAGCTCTTTTACACATTGAAAAGCAATATAACTATATATCTGTAACATTAATGAAAACACATCCCTATTTTATTTCTCCAGAAAATAAATTCTTTAAGGTACAAGTATGGTTTTGTTATGGTGTCAGTCCAGATTCAGTACCATCTTGAAACCTGAAGAGGTCACTCTCACTTTATTTCTTCATGAGATGCTTAGTCTACATCCAAAATGCCCTAATTGACAACAACATACTAAATACCAATAGTATTGAAACAACCCTATAAATCACCAGGTTTTTTATCCATAAAGATTTATATCTCCATCATAGATATAACAGAAGTTTATGCCAACCCCACTCAATTTTTTTTCTATATACTGTATATTAGCAAAAAATACTATTGCAATTTTTTTTTTATATTTATATAATATCTTCATATATGCATAATATAGCTTACATTTATACTGTGCGAAAAATGGGTGGAAAACTAAAATAAAAACCATTGAAATTCCTGGATATGGAAAAAGAGGCTACAAAAATATCAGAACAAATTTACTGGTGGTGATTTATGTCCAGGAAGCTCATATCTTGAGATCACAAGTCCCTATGTGTTATGCACACGCACATCCATTCAGATGTTTGTTTTGTGTTCATTTGTGTGAGTTGCTGAGTGTTACAAGAAAACACATGTTGTCAAATGTACAAATATCATTTAAAATACTGAGTACTTATCTTTGGATTATCCTACAGTGTGAATTACTTACTACTTTTTCTCCTATAACACTGCTTGATTGAGTCTGATTTATGTCTTAAAGCAGCACTGCTACATACAGATGTGTTTTCTTACATCTTTGCCACTTTGAAGGCAAACGTGCACACGCATTGTGCCATATGACTTGCTGTACATGTGTGTGCCACGGTACGCCAGGCCATGGCGGGGTTCACACCATGCAATCCTATGATCACGGGTGCAAGCGCAGTGCGAGTTGCCGGTCACGGCTTTACGACTTTGGCCATACATGGCATGATTCATCGTATCTGCTGCAAAGATACAAGGTGACACATCTGCAGGTCAAATATTTTACTAAAGTGTCAATCTCTCTAGCTAAGGAAAACTTTCCTCATGGAGCAGTCCCCTGGGATCTGGCTATGGGACAAGGGCACATTTAAAATCTTTCTCTTGGTGTTAAGGCAGCTATAAATAAAGCTGGGTACATACTATATGATCTATCATTGCATATAGCATTCCTATGCGGATTAGAATGATATATCATACACATCGTACAGTGTGTATGCCCAATCTGTTGTACCTCACTGCCAGGGGCAGTTTAGGAGAGAAAGAGAGGGCCGTTGTGCAGGCTACCAGCTGTCCCTAATCTTTGGCAGTGCAGTAGAGTCTTGCTTTGTACCTGAGTCTACTGCAAATGCATAGGTCTCTGGGAAAATGGTGCCTGTTTTAAGTTCCCATAGACTTCTCTATTACGCATTCACAAAGCACTAAGAAAATGGCTGACATGACACTTTCCCAGTGATTTCTGCTGTTCTGCAGTGCCGATGTGAGACACCGGAAAGGTAAATGTAAATATGGATGCGGGAGTGGCAGGTCCATATCATTGGCCACTGATATATACTTTATAACACTTCACTGTCACTTTTCTTTCGTGTGATGCCCTGGGGGGGGAGCTTGGCTGGGCTGCTGTTGGGGTGCACTGCAACAGAGTGATAGGGACCTGTTCGACGAGGTGACCTCAATGCTGGCGGGCAGGCCCATATCATTGGCCACTGATATGCTAACTACCTCTGAAATTATATTTAATTACAATACATAAAATTTGAACAGTAATGATCGCATAGTGCATCTGCAATTTCTTTTTCTGTCCATAAATATGGGTGCACCCTGCACTCATTATATGTATGCCAATGTGCTGTGCTGCACGGCAGATGGGATGATTCCACGACCGACATGTGTTGTTATATGGAGTATGGAACGATACATATCAACGTCATTTAGCAGATCATATAGTGTGTATGTCAATGCTATGTATATTTACATCGCATTGCTGGTTGACACATTCATAAGGTGTGTACCCAGCTTAAGCCACAAGAGTAAATGGATATCTACATTAATTTTTATTCATGTGCAATGTTTATTATGCTTTATGTTTTTATTACATTAATTTTCTGTAAACACATAAATAAACTTCCTCATCTGAAATGTGTAAAATATATCTCATTAAAAGTATGGGCCAATAGATGATCTTCGTCATGTTAAACAATATTTGCATTTGGTCACAGAATCATGTTCCACATTAAACAATGACAGCCTCAACTCTACCTATTTGAAGGATATCATTACCAACACCATGATAGTAATAAAAACAACACACTTGATATCAAAAGAGAGAGAAAATCCATATTACTCCATAGCTTTTTTTATGTGTTTGGAAATTACCATCCCAGATCAACATTTCCTCTGATACTTTGACATTGAATCGTTCAATGCAGATACTACTGTAGTATCAACATTATTAAATATTAATTAAACTTTCTACATAGCAGTATACTTTACAGCTAAATCTATTTTATTTTATTTCAAAATAACTTTATAGACTAGTAGCTGACCAATTGAATAATTTTCTGATCTCTTCAGTTGTCTTTAGATAAATTAGATTTAAGGGATAATCTTTATAAATCTAGTGCACATGAACCTAATCCTGTAGAGAAAGCTCAAAACACTATAAGCACTAAACTAGCATTGGCAAAGTAATAGAGAGGTAATAAAGAAAGAAGGTTGTGACCTCGTTTAAGTCTATTGTAAGTCATATTATCACAATGGAACCTGAATATAATAGGATTCTGGCCATTTATTTGATCTAATTACATTTGAATAAAATATTTCACTTAATATATTTGGTGCATTTACATTATGGCCTGAAAAAAAAATTATAGGAATTTGCTGCAAAAAAAAAAAAAAATCACAGTTTTAGGGTATTTTTACTATTATCCTTCAGTATTATATTTTCAAGTGCTGTACAGCTGTTTATCTTTTTTTCATAATTATGCAACATTTTAATGATGCATCATAACAGATTGTGAAGAGTTTGTTTATATACGCTTACTAAATTAAAGAGTTAACTTAAAGAGTTTTTTTTTCTCAAAAGTTTTTCTTTTCCTTCTGTACACAGTGGGCATTGTACAATAATATAAATATTTAAAGGGGTTTTCCACATTTAGACAACTTTAAGTTATCAGTTTTATATACCCTCATGTAAACTCTACTAAACAAATCGTTGAATTTTTTGAATCCCATGTTTTTCATCCTGTGCTTAATATCATTCATGAATAGTTGCTTATTTGGATTCGGTACGGAATGCCAGCATTCTGACAGGGTTAGGATACCGACACCTATTGGTAAGTAACACATCAGCCCTAAAACGTTGGATAATAAATCATCTATTAACTGATTAAGACATCCAGTGCCGCTGATTACCAGGACTACATATTTATATATATATATAGATAGATATATAACCACTACCTAAACGGAAGTGGAATCCAGCCAGCACACCGTTTGAAAAAGAATATTTTTTAATATCCCATAGCGGGGTGAAAAGCCATCACATAACACTAAAAAAAGTCCCCTCAGGGGACTGCTGGAAGGAGGATCTGAAACAGCTGTTGGGGCTTCTGAATGTTGGGGTTCAGAGCATGGCTCCCCCTATGCATATCGATACCTGATGCTAAGTACCATTATATTTTTTTAGTGTTATGTGATGGCTTTTCACCCCGCTATGGGATATTAAAAAATATTCTTTTTCAAACGGTGTGCTGGCTGGATTCCACTTCCGTTTAGGTAGTGGTTATATATCTGTTACGTTTTTTTGCCCTGCACCCATATGGCATTTTGACTGATGTTTTGTGTGCGGTTCATTTTCATTGATGTATGTATATATATATATATATATATATATATATACAAACACACACCCACATATATGTATGTATATATATATATATATATATATATATATATATATATCAACAGTAGTACACTGCAGATTTTTTTTTTCAGCTTACTCAGACTTTGAAAATACATTAGGAGGTACTCAAATTAATATAGACTTTATTCTAATAGCAAGACTAACATTGTAGAAATTGCTATTTTTTTTTACTTAAATATTGCAGTAGTTGTGCTTAATTTTGTGTACAGAAACTATATATACCATTCAATATAATTAAAGGTGACTTTTGAACTAGGCATCCATTGTAAAATATATTCTATAAAAACAAAAGAAGTGCAATGTCAGACAGCAAAGGCAATGCTGACAACACCATCGCCAGCTCCCACGCATGTTAGTCACAGCAGACATAGAAAGATGTTGTGTTAACCGGCGATAAAAAATCTAATTTCAGATTTCCAAATTTGTAATCAAATTTGACAATCAGCCACAAATCAAATTCTGAAAGATATAATCAATTCATGTAAGTTTTGAAATATATTATATGTACATCTACAGCATTTTTTAGGAAAATCAAAACAAATGGAGAACAACATTGATGTACAGTAGCTGAACTGAGCTTATTATTACCAGAAAACACCGCAGCCTTACTAGTTTATGACCCGCAATGACTAATAAAAATGAAATACAGTATTTTCCTATTGAAAGGCTCCATAACAAAATGCAATGAAAACTGTGCATTAGTTATATATTTCAAGGAGTAAAGCTACTGTATAAACCTTAAAAACAGCAAAAAAAATCCATGATACACATTTTGCAATAGTGTTGTTCAGCCAGTAGCCAGTTAAGTAGTGTAGCATCATCGCATGTCACATTATAAAGATCACTAAAGGCATCTTGTAAAAACCTCAGCCCTACTACATGTGTGGCTGTGACCTGTCATTTTGGATAGTTTAGTTGCAGTAAGAAAAATACAATTTCTTTCAAGTCATGTTATGTCTAATTTCAAAAACTGAAATCTGAAACACAGTCTCAAGAGCACACAAAAAAAACGAAATAAAGGAAAAGTTTAAACAAGCTCCTATCAGTCTGCCTTGCATGTAACTGCTGCCATCTTAATAAGGTGAGAGCATTTTCCCAGTCCCAGGCAGATTCAGACGCTGCAGTCCAATCCCTGCCATATGGAGTCAGCCTGGAATCTGTCAAGTTCACTTAGTGAATTTTAGCTGTGGGGAGTCAGTCAGGCAAACTAGATGTGAATAAACAGAATGCTGTTGAGATCTTCAGGCTAATGCTGGTACAGGCTGGAGTACTGAACCAAAAAATTCAATTTTAAATTAACATGTGTTTGACTGTAAAATAAGGAATAATTAGACTGCTCCACAGGAAACAACAGAAAACCTACTGCAACACAGAATAGTTCTATGTTCAGGACATCTGAGGTGTTTTCAGTACTTGCACCTGACAAGGTCTATAGGTGATAATGGTAGAGAGAACACACAGTCAAGTTAGTCAGCTCGTTTTCCGTACTTTGTGTAATGTTTCCCATACTTGACTTTTGCCATGAATCCTGTTTTGTAGCCTTAAGGATCCTCTAAGCTATCCCATGCATCTCTAAATTTCTCTCGTATATATGCCATATTGCATCTCCTGGGAGTCTGTCCTGGGCATTCTCTCTTTATTGAAGACGGCACTTGGCACAATGCTTTGTACAGTATGTTATGCAGTGTTTAGAATCATATTACAGTGATGTGGAGAAAACAAAATGCAGGTAATTTTATCTACAAAAAAGAGCAACACACAATAGAGATATGACACTAATGTGGCAGGAGAATTGAAGTACTGTAGTATGCATGGGGAAATGGGACATTCACGCTTGATAATTTTAATTAATATATAGTGGAAGAGGGAGGGTTTTTCCCTTTCTTTAAATTTACCAGCCACACTCATCTGTAATTTGTGAGTAATGTTTATTGGTCCAGTACCCTAAACAAATGTTTAAGGTGTATGGAGAATATTACAGGCCGACCTACAAGCATCTCTTTAAAGTACAGCTTGATCATGACTAGAGATGAGTGAAACATTTCTAACAATTTAAATTCAATTAGCTTAATTAATTAAACAAATCAAATTATGGGACACTACAAAATTTGGATTAATACCCCTTTTCCACCAAAAATCCGAGTCTGACCCAGAGTTGGAACAGAGTTCCTCTCCGGATCAGGCCCGGAATTTAGCCGGCGCCGACTTGGGATATCCCCGAGTCGTCGCCGCTCACACCGCAGTCAGGTCTGCATAGACACGGCTTTTCCGGCATGAAAGTGGGCACTTGGAGATGACGTCATATCCAACCGCCACTGAAACTGGACCACTCGGTCGGCTTGTGACGCACTGCAGGTCATCAAGACCCGGAGTGCACCGTACACACAGCAGGGTTTCACAGGCTATGCCCATGTTAAACCCTGCTATTTACCTGGGTTGGATTGCCGGGTCACTCGACCCGGCGATCCAACCCTCACCCCTTTTACACCAAGGAGCTGCCCAGGTTAACCCTGCAATAACCCAGGTTTTAGCTCCGGTGTAAAAGGGGTATTAGTGACATTATAGGAAAAATAGGAAATGTCATGTGGACTTTCTATAATATGGGACAATGAATAAAGCATTAGTAGATTTATTTTCAATCATTAACAGTTATTTATATAGTGCACATACATTACACGTGCTTTTAGAGAAAATTCAGTCATTCACATCAGTTCCTGTGTTTGAAGCCATTGTCTCCAAGCTCAAGCCCTTTGCCTGCTGCTAAACACAGCACTAGTCCATAGTAAGTGCCCTGTTGGAAATTAGCCAACCTCAACAGGAGGTTATGCAGCAGCATGACCACACATACTAAGAAGTAAGTGGTTCCAGGAGTCGGTGTAGGGGCCTGGTTGCATAAGCAGTTCCAGGTGCTGATGTAGGAGCCTCGTGGTGTCATCAAGCTACCCATCAATAATACATGTGGTTACTGATGGTGAGAGGTAATCCCTATACACTATACTGCAGGAGTGGCACAGTAAGGTCACTCAGGTTGCTCAAGGAACAAAGGGCCTGATTCAGAGCCGCTCGCAAAAAGTGAGTGCTCGCTCTGAATCAGGGCGGGTGCTTGTGTTTTTAGTTGCGGCCTCTTGGCCACTCGCATAGCTGTGGGTTACCACCCACAGCTTATGCGAGCGGCCATGATGATGGTTACGATGGTCAAGACCATCGTGACCATCGGGCTTTGCGAAGAGACCTTTGTGGTAGGGTCTCGTTGCAGCAAGCCCCAGTGGACTTCCTGCACTATTAGAGCAGGACGTCCACCTACTGCCATCACTAGTGATGTCAATAGGGCCGCCCACAAACAGAGGCGTTCCTGCAGGAACGCCTCCATTTGTTCAGCCACCCCCCTTCCCCGCCGTCCAAATGGGGCAGCTTCAATCAACATTGACAGCTGCCCCTTTTGGATGCGAGCGCCGGAGCGAGTGCTTTTTGCGCTCGCTCCGGGGCTCGCGCATGCGCAGTGCGCATGCCGCGTGTGTGCACTGGGCCACCATCGACCCGCTTGTGAGCGCATAGCGCTTGCGGGCGGGTCTGAATCAGGCCCAGTGTGCAAGATCATCTGATCACAGATACTGGTCAGAGGGAAAGGAAGAATGCTAGGAAGTATATTTATTTATTTGTTTATTTATTTATGGTCATTAATATTTAAATACTATCAACCGGAAACACATTCAAATCACATATTCCAATAAACGGTGCCGCCTTCACTAAAAAATGTAGTAGTTCAAAAATTGTGGTCAGATACAAATTTTCAGGGTTGTGTAAAGAGCTGAGTGAATGATGCCACCTCTCACAGCTTAAGGGTGAGGGGTGGCACTTATTCTGCATCAGTGGTATCTGTGCCAAGCTAGAGGGGTTCCTGGGATGCAGATGAAATACCAGCATGCAGGATGCCAGTGATCAGAATGCCCTGTGCCAGAATCCCGACACCAGTCAGAATCCTAACGCTGGCATCCAGACTGCTGACATCCCAATGGTAAGTAGTAGAGTTTGGGGTTAGACACTAGGGGGAAAGGATAGGGTTATGCATTAGTGGGGTGGGTCAGGGTTAGGATACAGGGAAGGAGGGTTAGGGTTAGGATACTTACCCGATAGGTGTTGGTATCCTAGCCCTGTCGGGTTTCCGGTGTTGGGATTCTGAATGTCGGGATCCCGACAGCTGGCATCCCATACCCAACCCCCTGGAGATGTTCAATGCTGTTTGACCTGCCTGGGTACTGGACAAGTCATGCCCTGTGCCCAGCTTTCTGATGCCAGCCTCCTCTTCTCTCAAGTGGCCTGCTGCTAAACACAGCACTAGTCCATAGTAAGTGCTCTGTGGGAAATTAGCCAACCTCAACAGGAGGTTATGCAGCAGCATGACCACACGTACTAAGAAGTAAGTGGTTCCTGGAGTCGGTGTAGGGGCCTGGTTGCATAAGCAGTTCCAGGTGCTGATGTAGGAGCCTCGTGGTGTCATCAAGCTACCCATCAATAATACATGTGGTTACTGATGGTGAGAGGTAATCCCTATACACTATACTGCAGGAGTGGCACAGTAAGGTCACTCAGGTTGCTCAAGGAACAAAGGGCCTGATTCAGAGCCGCTCGCAAAAAGTGAGCGCTCGCTCTGAATCAGGGCGGGTGCTTGTGTTTTTAGTTGCGGCCTCTTGGCCGCTCGCATAGCTGTGGGTTACCACCCACAGCTTATGCGAGCGGCCATGATGATGGTTACGATGGTCAAGACCATCGTGACCATCGGGCTTTGCGAAGAGACCTTTGCGGTAGGGTCTCGTTGCAGCAAGCCCCAGTGGACTTCCTGCACTATTAGAGCAGGACGTCCACCTACTGCCATCACAAGTGATGTCAATAGGGCCGCCCACAAACAGAGGCGTTCCTGCAGGAACGTCTCCATTTGTTCAGCCACCCCCCTTCCCCGCCTTCCAAATGGGGCAGCTTCAATCAACATTGACAGCTGCCCCTTTTGGATGCGAGCGCCGGAGCGAGTGCTTTTTGCGCTCGCTCCCGGGCTCGCGCATGCGCATGCCACGTGTGTGCACTGGGCCACCATCGACCCACTTGCGAGCGCATAGCGCTTGCGGGCGGGTCTGAATCAGGCCCAGAGTGCAAGATCATCTGATCACAGATACTGGTCAGAGGGAAAGGAAGAATGCTAGGAAGTATATTTATTTATTTGTTTATTTATTTATGGTCATTAATATTTAAATACTATCAACCGGAAACACATTCAAATCACATATTCCAATAAACGGTGCCGCCTTCACTAAAAAATGTAGTAGTTCAAAAATTGTGGTCAGATACAAATTTTCAGGGTTGTGTAAAGAGCTGAGTGAATGATGCCACCTCTCACAGCTTAAGGGTGAGGGGTGGCACTTATTCTGCATCAGTGGTATCTGTGCCAAGCTAGTGGGGTTCCTGGGATGCAGATGAAATACCAGCATGCAGGATGCCAGTGATCAGAATGCCCTGTGCCAGAATCCCGACACCAGTCAGAATCCTAACGCTGGCATCCAGACTGCTGACATCCCAATGGTAAGTAGTAGAGTTTGGGGTTAGACACTAGGGGGAAAGGATAGGGTTATGCATTAGTGGGGTGGGTCAGGGTTAGGATACAGGGAAGGAGGGTTAGGGTTAGGATACTTACCCGATAGGTGTTGGTATCCTAGCCCTGTCGGGTTTCCGGTGTTGGGATTCTGAATGTCGGGATCCCGACTGCTGGCATCCCATACCCAACCCCCTGGAGATGTTCCATGCTGTTTGACCTGCCTGGGTACTGGACAAGTCATGCCCTGTGCCCAGCTTTCTGATGCCAGCCTCCTCTTCTCTCAAGTGGGCATGACATCATGTGTGTCGGAGGGAGGCAAGAGCCTTCCCAGAGTGCTGAACTGCTCTGGTATGGCATTGCAAATGTTTTGCACAAAGAGAGGTTGCTTGTACAGGTATCTGGTCCTCTTAATTGTATTAATATTGCTCTAAAGTAACAAACTGATTTCTAAAACACTGAAATGGGTATAGAAATATTTTGAAAGCAGAAGTATTGTGACGCCTTTATTAGTTTAATTTCTAATTCTCTTTCAAAGGATCCCATGTTAAGTACAGTAAGTGTAAATCTGTAGGTCAAGATCATAGATGTACCTGATGAAAAAGAAGGATCTAGTAATCATGGTTTGCAAGCTAGTTTAAGTGTAAAAAGCTTTCTTTCAGCCTTATTGTGCAGATTACAGAAATGTATTGCATTTAACATCTACAAGTTTACTACTACTACATTTACTTCTGTTGGTCTAATTTGTGTTATTTGCTCTATTATTAGACATACTTTATAATGCTTTAATTCACATTTTTCTCAAGACTTCTCACCTTTCACTGGTATTGTTTAAACATTGGGGAGAGAGAGAGTGCTAGAAACCATGTTCATTTATTCATAGCTTTTAATATTTCATTGATACTCTCCCCTGGAAAAACATATGAACTCATGTATTCCAATAAACTGCAGGGTGCTGTCTGTACTGACAAATAATGAGTCATATGTATGGCTACTAGACATTGCTATAATTCAGCTTTTATATAAAATATGTATTATTATTTGGTGTTCCATTTGTTCACATGCAGTCTGGTAAATGGAATATTAAATATTAGAAGATAGATATGTTCACATTTGTTGTGCTGATATATACAGTGCATCCGGAAAGTATTCACAACGCTTCACTTTTTCCACATTTTATTATGTTGCAGCCTTATTCTAAAATGGAATAAATTAATTTTTGTCCTGAAAATTCTACACACAATACCCCACAAATGACAACGTGTAAAAAGTTTTTTTTAGATTTTTGCAAATTTAATAAAAAAAAACAAAGAAATCACATGTACATAAGTATTCACAACCTTTGCTCAACACTTTGTTGATGCACCTTTGGCAGCAATTACAGCTTCAAGTCTTTTTGAATATAATGCAGCAAGCTTGGCACACCTATCTTTGGGCAGTTTCGCCCATTCCTCTTTGCAGCACCTCTCAAGCTCCATCAGGTTGGATGGGAAGCGTCGGTGCACAGCCATTTTCAGAACTCTCCAGAGATTTTCAATTGGATTCTCATCTGGGCTCTTGCTCGGCCACTCAAGGACATTCACAGAGTTGTCCTGAATCGACTCCTTTGATATCTTGGCTGAGTGCTCTGGAGCAGGTTTTCATCCAGAATGTCTCTGTACATT
Source organism: Taudactylus pleione (assembly GCA_031769625.1). Classification (NCBI taxonomy): domain Eukaryota; kingdom Metazoa; phylum Chordata; class Amphibia; order Anura; family Myobatrachidae; genus Taudactylus; species Taudactylus pleione. The sequence goes on along the minus strand of JAUIMM010000065.1, from coordinate 23,748,338 downwards.
GCTGCAATCATCTTTTCCTCTATCCTAACTAGTATCCCAGTTCCTGTTGCTGAAAAACATCCCCACAGCATGATGCTGCCACCACCATGCTTCACTGTAGGGATGGTATTGGCCTGGTGATGAGTGGTGCCTGGTTTCCTCCAAGCATAATGCCTGGCATTTACGCCAAAGAGTACAATCTTTGTCTCTCATGGTCTCAGAGTCATTTAGGTGCATTTTGGCAAACTCCAGGCGGGCTGCCATGTGCTTTTTACTAAGGAGTGGCTTCCATCTGGCCACTCTAACATACAGGCCTGATTGGAGGGTTGCTGCAGAGATGCTTGTCCTTCTGGAAGGTTCTTCTTTCTCCACAGAGGAATTCTGTAACTCTGACATCGGGATCATGGTCACCTCCCTGACTAGGGCTCTTCTCCCCTGATCGCTCAGTTTAGAAGGACGGCCAACTCTAGGAAGAGTCCTTATGGTTCCGAACGTCTTCCATTTATGGATGATGGAGGCCACTGTGCTCAATGGGACCTCCAAAGCAGCAGATATTTTTCTGTACCCTTCCCCAGATTTGTGCCTTGAGACAATCCTGTCTTGGAGGTCTACAGACAATTCCTTGGACTTCCTGCTTGGTTTGTGCTCTGACATGTACTGTCAAGTGTGGGACCTTATATAGATAGGTGTATGCCTTTCAAAATCATGTCCAATCAACTGAATTTTTGACAGATGGACTCCAATTGAGCTGTAGGAACATCTCAAGGATGATCAGTGGAAACAGGATGCACCTGAGCTCAATTTTGAGCTTCATGGCAAAGGCTGTGAATACTTATGTACATGTGATTTCTTAGTGGCTTTTTTTTTATTAAATTTGCAAAAATCTCATAAAAACTTTTTACATATTGTCATTATGGGGTATTGTGTGTAGAATTTTGAGGACAAAAATTAATTTATTCCATTTTGGAATAAGGCTTTAACATAACAAAATGTGGAAAAAGTGAAGCATTGTGAATACTGTAAAAAAATGGAACTACACATAATTAAAGTGTCTTTGCTACAGTTACAAATTAATTATTTAACAACTAGATAGGGTTTATATATTGGGTAGTTTTTTTATTTAGTAAGGTAAATCACTTTGGGGTGTTATATAAATAAGTAATAATACAATTTCTTTGTTGTTATCTGTGGCAAATCAGATAAGAGCAAAATATACATTGATAAATGTGTACTTAAGTAAACAAATATAACTATACTAGTATTTTTAAAACGTCATCACTAGGTTGCGAGCATGCAAAATGCATAAAGAATAAAAACTAAATACAGTGGGTTGGGTACGAGATCCCGACCATCAGGATGTATTATATCCCTCTCTAAACCTCCAGTCTCGCAGCCTAACCCTCCCATTCTTCAGCCAAACATTAATCCTCCCCTCCCGTAGCCTAACCCTAACCCTCCCCTTAGTGCCTAACCCTAACCCCCACCGTAACCCTAAATCTCCCCCTGACCCTGATACTTACCTCTGCAATTTTACAGGATTCTGACAGTCAGGATGCAAGTGTTGGTATTATAATCATCGGCATCCTGACTGTCGGGATGCCAACTACATCCCCATACAGTAGGTAACACTAACTGTTGTGCCTGCCTTCCTATCTCTCTATCCTCAAGTCTATCTTTGAGTATCTTGCCCTATCTGTCTTTCCCCTTTTTTCCCTGTGTCTCTCTCCCCCACCTCTCTTTCCAGTTCGACATTGTAACAGCTCCAAAATTCTTAATGACCTTAAAACAGATTATATATGTACATATACTTTGTACCTTATAAATATAATAATACTTGTCATTAGCTTCTCACTTCATACTAAAGATGCCTAGATGAATAGCACTGAATGGCACTGAATTCATCAAGATTATTTGACAGTCTGTATGATCTATCCAGCAGGAAAAGGAGCATGCATGCCCTTAAAGTGGATAGCAGGGATTAGGTTACATGACTTATAATGATGGTAAAACAGATTTAATTATGTACAACTACTATGCATCCTATAAATATAAAAATACTTGTCATTAGCTTCATTAGATGTCTAGATGAATAACATTAAATGGCAATGAATGCATCAAGATCATGTGACAGTCTGTATGATCTACCATGCAAGGCTAGAAGCATGAAGGGATTAGGTTAAATATACAGTATTTTCCATAAGATTTTCTTTTCTTTAGCCTCTCCAGCAAGGATTAATCAGGGCCATAACTAAGGTTGTGTGAGAGGTGCCTCTGCCCAGAGCGCAGGGCTTATTGGGTTGCATTGTAGATGCCCTGTAGGATCTGTATCTGGCATCTGGGGTGCCTGTATCCTCCAATCTCTATTATTAGGGATAATAGGTATATTGGAATATATAAGGTATAGCATGGAATTTTAAGAACTAAGGGGTCAAGTGTGAAAAATGTTTTGTATGTGGGCCCTCGTCCCCCTGAAAATATGGCACAACAGTAAATTCTTTGTTATCTTCTGTGCACAGGGAAAATTTCTAGCAATTTGTTCGGGGTGCAGGGTGGGTGGCATGTGACCACATGATTCATGGGCCAATATACATCACAAAACCTACTTCAATTAGATGTATGCCACTTTGCACGATTAGCAGTTATATATTTTACAATTAGACTTACAAATCTCTCTCTATATAAAATAAAGTACCCAGTTTAGGGGTCTGTGTTCATTCGGGCTAATCTCTTGAACCTCTTGACGGATTTTGATGAGGTTTTACATTTTCTATACATCATTGGTTGAGGAAGGTTTAGGTTTATGAACCGTTCATTTGTGACAAAAGGGAGCCTAGCAGTGACGATTTTAGTGAAGCAAGTGACAGAAAAATATCTTGCACCAAGCTTATGTGTATGAGCTGGCCAGGGTGCTGAAACAGCAAGAGAGAGGCTTCGAATGAAGCAAGACACAGAAAAAATTGTTGTGCTGTGTAAGTGACTGACTGCTGCTGCTGCAGGGCCAAGGGGAGGAGTGAGAAGTAGGGGCCTGTGGTGAGATGCAAGGGGCTGTGGTGAAATATAGGATGCTGTGGTGAAATGCAGGGGGCAGTAGTGAAGCAAGAGGCTAGTAATGATAGAAAGTGCACAGATAGTTTTCCATATCATGTTTAGAAACAGGAGGCTGTTGTGAGTTGCAGGGTGCAGGAGTAAGAAGCACGAGGCTGTTGTGAGATGCGGGAGACTGTGGTGACATGGCGTAGGTTGTTATGAGATGCAGGGGACTGTGGTGAGATGAAATTGCTCTTGTGTGAAGCCAGGGCGGGTCGTTAGTATACTAATATAAGCACAATGTATGTGTAGGGGTCAGCTATATTTATGTGTATTTTTAGCAATTTAACTTTTGTGCTATAATACAGTCAAATTTATGCAAATAAATATAGAACATTATGTTAAGTGCACTGAAAGTGTACTTGTCAGGTGTGTGTAAAGTATGTTTTACATAATGTCTTGTGCATTATGTATGTCTTTAAAAAAAACAAAGTTACCCTGTATTTCCTTTTTCTAGGAGAGAGCATAATATATTGGTATGCATTATGCAAATGCCTTCTGCTAGCTTCGTTTCAGGGTCACACTCCTTCCAGGTAGCTTTCTCTAATGACACAACTCTTCTGCCTTGTGAATGAGGAGAAACTGTAAGAGGAAGCCTTAGGGCCTGATTCAGACCAGCTCGCGAGCACACAGCCCTTGCAAGCGGGTTGATGGTTCCCGCCTGCACATGCGCTGCCACCGGCGTGCGCATGCGCGAGACCTGTACTGCGACAGCAGCTCCGTCGCAATGGGTCTCGCTACAAGACGGGACGGCTGTCGATGTTGATTGACAGCTTGTCCCATTTTGTAGGCAGGGAGGGGGGGGTGGCTGCACAAACGCAGGCATTCCCTTAGGAGTGCCTGCCGTTTGTGGGCAGCCCTATATTAGAGCAGGAAGTCCACTCGGGCTTGCGAGAGCAGAGACCCTACCACAGGGTCTCCTCACAAGCCTGATGGTTGCAAAAGCGAGCGGCCTGGAGGCCAAATAAAAAACACAAAACCCCGCCCTGATTCAGAGCGAGCGCTCGCAAACAGCGAGCGCCTCTGAATCAGGCCCTTAATTCTCATTTTGTAAACCATATTTCCTGGTACCTTAAAAAATATAATATGGGAATATGACTGTATAAAAAGAACAAACCTAAAGAATGTGCTTTAACAAATCAGAGCAGAGAAATTGCATTGCGCACATTGCAGAACATTAGTATGTTTTACACACAGACGTATTGAACACCGGTTTTACTTACAGAATAGTCCTGCAAGTTGATTTACAATGATCTCTTTCTTTATTTTTATAGTGCAATGCATCTGACTGTATTGTACACTACCTTCTTCATCGCCAATTTCTCTTTCCCCTGTGATATAGCATGCCATAACTCAAGTGTGTGACATCACTGCAGTGAAGTATAGGCTATTCCCGATGTCAATTCTGTGAATTACAGCATTATTTTTCAGCCAGGCAGAGTTCAATTATTAGCCGTATACATGTATTATAAAAACTACATTAAAACAATGTTAGAGTTCACACACAAGCCAATAAAACCAAGGAAATTATAACTCGAGGCTGTCACCGTGTTCTCAGATCAATCTACTGCAAATACCAAAGAACATACTGTTCAGAATTATATATAAGCAAAATTTCATAATCATTTGAATATGGGGGTGACAAATACTGTTTTCAATATTCATTTCAACTTTGTAATACGAACTTTCTGCAAGTATATAATAAATCATTGTGCTCTGTGCATTTAGACATGCAGCAAGTTATTCGCTAATGCACAAAAAGTTCAGGTTTAAATTTGGATATAAGTAACATGAATATGTCATTTACTAGATTAGGGAACTAAATACTGTACTGTACTCCTATTGTCACCCATGCATAATGCAATTCCCATAGCCACTTAGACTATTATAGATCAAATTCACCCCAAATTCTGACACCTATGGACCAAAAACATCCACCAGCCATCAGGATCCAACTAGAGGGAAATGTGGCTGCAAAATCACTGTTGTTTGTGCACTTATCACACAGCAGTTTTAATTGTGTACAGTAGGACCCAGGTGTTTGCTCACAGTACAGAATGGAAAGATCTTTATGATCCGGCTAAACACAACAAACATTGGCACTTTAAGAAACCAACGTTACTTTTTATGAAACTGAACTCATAATAAACTTGCAAAGTTAACATTTGTTCATTTGTTAGCACAAATAAATACGCTTTCATTTGTTTACTACATATATTGGAAAAAAAAGCATTTTTTATATTTCATCTAGACTATTACAATTTTACAAGCATTCCCTTTCATGTTGTGAAGTACAAGTAATTGCAACAACATAACCATCAAATTATTTTTAAGGGGATGCGGTCATAATCCCAACTACGGGGATTCCAGTGCTCAAAATGCCAGTGCCGAAATGCTGATACCTGTCAGGATCCCAGCACCAGCATCCCGACCACCGGTACCCCGAAGGTAAGTAGCTAGGATATGGGGAGGGTTAGCATTAGGGTTAGGGGTTAGGGTTAGGCACTACGGGGAGGGTTAGGGTTAGGCACTAAGGGGTGAGGTTAGGTTTAGGCACTAGGGAGGGAGGTTAGGTTAAGGCACCAGGGAGTGAGGGTTAGGGTTAGGAGTAGACAGAGGGGGAAGGTTATGATACCGACCGACAGGTGTCAGTATCCTAACCCTGTCAGGATGCTGGTATCGGGATTCATGCTGCCGGAATCCCGATCGCCAGCATCTCGTACAAAAGCCATTTTTAAGACCAGTGCAATATTTTATTCACATTGATCTATTTCAGATACAGTATTGGGGGTGGTAGTGATTTTCCACTCTGCTGCACGTCCGTTCAGCTCACACACTGTGCATGCCTGGGATGATAAAGGTGCATGAGCATATTGAACAGGAGATGCAACATTGAGTGGAGAGGTGGATCTGAAGGTGATGTTTATCACGCCTTTGAATAGCTGTCTCAGCAGAAACAGCAGCTTTTTAAAGCACTCTTTATGTAGATGCAAGATACTGAATAGCGACAGTATGTAAAGTAAATACATTTAAATTCCAGGCACCCTGCAAGAAACATGCAGGTGCCACTGAACAGCAATGGTGCTGCTCCCAAGGCTTTGCGCTCTGTGCAATGATACAGGTCGCGTACCCCTAGTTATGGCGTTTGTGCATGGTATGGTCGCCTTTCATAAACATATAAGGTAAATACTTATAGTGCAAGCATGATGATTTACCATATTGATAACAGCAATGAACTACAGTGAATATATAATAGTCCTGGAAATACAGTTTACTGTAACATATGTATAATAAATAAGCACATGAGGTGATCCTGTCTATATACCAGATTAATGCACTTGACATTTGATAGGGTACACCAATACTGACTGGTCAGTGACTAAAACTCAATGAGAACTGCAATAGGTATTAAAAAAATAAACTTAGCTCTTACCACTGGGGTGACCTAATTGTAGGCTTATGAATAACAATATAATAGAGTAATAATGTTTAATTTGAGTGCACAGTCTGAGATTGGGGATCACTGGGTATATCCCCTGTACTCCTGTGGGCCAGTCCGACCCTGATCTGCATAAATCAAACAAATATACAAAGAATCAAGCAAACAAAAAAGATACATTTGCAAGATTATTTTGTACATTTCCTATATAAATCATACAATCCGCAAGTGAGCTCTATGTGCTGCTATTTAAAGTGAATTATCTGTTTTTACTTTTCTATCTTAATTTACTTGAAAGGACCCAATAGGGTATTCTTTTTGCTTTCCTTGCTATTTATTATCGTGTTCTCTAACCCACTAGGCAAATGGAGTTTATGCAAAAAAGTGTTGTATCTTAATCTGCACAGATCATGTCCTGCTACAGAATATCTACTTACAGCAATAGGTACAATGTTTATCCCTCTACAGTTAGTGAATGTAGTGGGAATTAAATTGAATTATTAAATGGATGCTTTACTAATCAGTGAATAGTCCAATTACATAAAATATGTATTTATGCTGGACAAAAAAAAATGAACAAAAAGTCTTTCTGGAAAGCACTTAATTGATTTTTTTTCTTTAAATTTTTTTTTTTTGGGGGTGATACCTTCTATGTGGAATTAAACTCAAAACATGACATACTTGTCCTAAAATACCTGAGATAATATTTACCACTGATTGATAATGTTATACCAGAGCTCCTATAGTTTGCAGCAACTAGATCTGAATGTACAGATGTGTCCACATACATCTTACTTCCTTGCACGTCACACAGCTTTTCTAGTTGCAACATACCGTGGCGTGTCTCGGTAGTACTGAGCATCTTTTTTTACCTTCAAATGCGTCTTATTCACAAAGCTATGCAAATAGGATGCACTAGCATCTTCTGCTGATAAGAATGATATGCAGCATGCCTGTATTCTGTGTGTAACTGCGGGTGTATCTGCATACGAAATGCTCTGTTACAGTGTCACAGCCACTGGCACTGTAACGTATCATTGTGCATGCATATATAACCACAGTCACACACAGAATATAGGCATGCTGCATATCATTTTAATCAGCAGAAGCTGCTAGTGCATCCTATTCACATCGCTGTAAGAAAAAAGACGCATTTGAAGGTAAAAAGTCACTCAAACAGATGCTTAGCGCTACCGAGTCTCACAACACTCACAAGTTATGTTTAACATGACACATAGATGTAAGAAGTATGTGGATACATCTGTGAATTTGACTCTTATGAAGGTAAATCTGGAAATGATTTTGCCATTGTATGATTTTGCACATTGCAAATCATACTGAGATGCTTTACATTGCAGTTCTTTGTAGGTAGACATTTTTATTTCTATAATATTTCCTATCTGTCTTCACTTTTTAATCTGTTAATTTGTTGAGTATTTCTTGGTGAAGTCTGTAATTAAGAGATTGAGAATACAATTGTGGTTACCAATGAGGCTTTTCTCACAGCTGTGTTGATCTTATTTTCGCACTTTTTTGATGATCACATGCCAACATCAATATCAGTAATTGTTTATGAAGTATCCACAAAAATTATACCTTTTACTTTTCAGAAAATACATTTAGTCTTCTTACTACCTCTGACACAGCCATTAAAATCTACCCCAAATGGGCAAAAAAGTGCCCATCTCTGGATTTCTTGATTTTTCTGCAGTATAGGGAGTTACTGTCTTGTTATTGGGGATAATTCTGAGATGTTTGTAAAGCCATACAAGGACGCAGTGCTAACTGTGTCTATCTCTGAATCAGGCCTATTGTCGCTGATCACCAGACAATAACTTGAAAGGGGTTGGGTATGATACCCCGGCAGTGATCATCCTGGCATTCACAATCCTGGCATGGGAAACCCAATGGTCAAAATCCCCACAAATTTTAGTGAGTATTATAACCATAGCCCATCCCTCCTAAAGCCTAAGCCTAACTGTACACTATGGCAGCCTATCCCTAACCATCCCCTTAGGCAGCCTAATCCTAACTGTACCTTACCACAGCCTAACCCTCCCCCTAGTGCCTACACCTAACCCTAATACTCACCATCAGGATTTGTCTGTATTTTCAATGTTGAGATTCTGCTGTTGGTATTGTGACCATTGGGATGGTCACCACCAGGATCCTGACTACATTCCTGTGAAAGACGGGTCACTCCTCCTTCAAATGATGATGCCTAAAGTCCGTAGTGCCAGTATGGGGGAGATCAGCACTTTCAGTCCATCCACTGATCTTAAAATTTGTATTTCTGTACAGTAGGGTAAACTACTCACCCTCCATATTATCATTGTGCGCTGGCACCATGGAATGTAGTTAATTTACTGGTAGCCAGGATGCCAGCCGTCGGAATCCCGACATTAGAATCCCAACCTGGGACAAAAGATAGGCATCAAAATACCTATGCCTATCTTTAGCCTTACAAAGAAATCCTGACAGCCGGCATCCCGACCGAAGGTACAAGGGGCTTTCTAGCTGTTTCTAGCCACACGGGGGGGTTAGGTTTAGGAACCTACCAAGAAGGTTAGGGTTAGGCTAGGGGAAGGGGGGATTAGGGTTACGAACCCCTGGGGGGAGGTTAGGTTTATGTACCCCTGGGGGGAGGTTAGGGTTATGTACCCCCGGGGAGAGTTTAGGGTTAGATACCACCGAAGGGAGGTTAGGGTTAGATTGGGGAGTGGGCTAGGTTTAGGGTACTTACCTCCCTTGTTGGCATCTTCTCCCTTTGGGCTTCTGGCGTAGGGATATTCATACCCATTCCGGCACCATGATATCAGTAAACTGCAGCCTGCTCCTAACCAGGTACCAATGGGTGCCTGGTGAGAAAGTTTACTACTTACTTATAGCACTACCGTATTAAGGATAAGTAAGTCTCCATCTCAGCATTTCCATTGGACATGCAGAGAAAAAGTCATACTTTTCCTTTGTACTTTGTATTGTAGTGGTAATAAATTTAAAAATATATATTTTTAAGTCTTTATAAGTGATGTCTAGACAATAACCCATCATGAAAGTGATCCTTTCCCCTATCCTTATTGCTAAAATATATTTATTTTACACAGTGAAGTAGATAAAGTTAAAATCAGGGCCAGTTTCACTTTAATAGTCTCCCACAACAAACCTCAATCCTTTCTCAATGTGAATTAACTCTTTCATCACTACATCAGTTCTTCTGAAGCATCAATCATTACAAAAATGCTGTTTCCTTCAGACTCCAAGCTATTCTCTCTAATTCTCAAAGGTTTCAGAAATATAGGTATTGCTTACAGTCAGTGAATTAGGCCTGTTAAATTTGTGGAAAAATGTCAATCTGCTGTGTGTGAGCTTGTTTGGTAAAATGTTGTGAATGAACATTATGTAGCAAAGTTCAATTTTTTTTTGCAAAGGAAAATCTGTAGTAAGCAAAGGAAAGAGAATGGAAAAGTGTCATCACTGGCAGCTATCGAAATTGTTGTTTTAATAAACTAGTATTTCTACAATACAACTTCTGCAGCATAAGATTATTCAGTGGGAGCTAAATTAGAGACAATCTAAACAGAATGCTTCCTCAAGTCTCTGTAATTACAAATTATTTAAATGAAGAAAGCATTTGTGTATGCCGATTAGGTAACATTTTGTATTACATTTTACTTTTGCTCAGCATTCATTTACAAATTACCTTCAAAGTGGCATTTGGATAAATGTGAACAGTTCCAATAGATTTCTAAAGCTCTGTTTCCAATGCTGTTTATACTATTCTATAACAAAGCTGTTGGGCTATTTGGAAAACAGAAAGCAATTTGGCTATCAATGCAAATTTCAGGCTGTTCTAAACAGTAGGTAATTAGACTAGTACTGAATATTGTGTCCAAAACTACTTCTTGTGATGTCCTTACTACGGAGGAAAAAGGAAACTGAAAATTGAGAACTTCATAGAGAAATCAGTAAATTGTAAATTTGACCCATAAATCTGTATTTTACTATTTTTGAAGCTGCCTCTAAGTGCATTATCTTAAGGTGAGTATTGACAAATATGTGAATTACTTTTTTGGTCTTAAAGAATTCAGTATATACTTTATGCCTTTCATAAGTAGTTAGTAAACAGACACCCAATTCTATGAAAACCATGTCAAACTAAATTGCTTTACACATCATCCTAGAACATTTGGAAGACTAGTGAACTAATTTAGAAGTAATTCAGTCACAATAAGACATCACAAGCATGGTTCAGAGGTGGATGTTATTGCAACTGAGACTGTGACATTTTAAGCAGCACAACTGCGCCTTTATGCTTATGCCACAGCCAATAGGCATCATACAGAGATGCCCACCGGCTGCGGTGCTAATGCATCACTTTGTTTATTAAGATGCACCATTGGTCGAACACTGGTCTCACCAGCAAACATTGCACCAGTTCTATGGAGTAGTAGAATGTCCCTCTAAACATGGCTGCCATAATCAGTGCAACTGCGTAAAAAGACTATACCCTCTGCATGCCTACTGAAATTGTCTCTCTCTGCGTCCAAATGTGTTCTGCATCCCCCGGCAGTAACCATCGGGATGGATGCTGTGCTTTGTGACTTAGACGCATGAGCAGACTGAAAATATCGGCCACTTGCATCCAGCAGCAACACTGTGTCCACATCTAAATCAGGCCTCATATTCGAAAGCATAAGAAAAACATAAGAAAAAGTTAAAATAATTTGTTGATTGGAAAATTATTCGTAGATTACTTGCTATGACCTACTGTATGTTTTGTTAAATGATGGTTGGATTATTTGCTAATTTATGTAAAACATTTTTTCTATAGTCATATTACTTTTACATTTCGCCATACACACATATCTTGCATTCATTGTGTATATATTACTTTAAGATTAGCTGTGGACTTATTTCTGGCTCTCTCAGAACATGAATTTGGCATCTGAACTCCATGATGAGATATATGCTTATGAACTGCATAATAAACCCTTTCGCTGCCAGAGGTTCATGCCAAATCTACATCTCAGGAGGCCACACAAGCTTCATTTCCTGCACAGTGTCAGTTCCATAAGGAATAACTTTTTTAGTTTTTACTCTAACCAAGTAAATTTTATTGTGTATTCTATAAGTATGATGGTCCAGTATACATATATACATATATATATATATATATATATATCATTACCTGGTCATCAGTGTGAGCTGATTTAATATGGAATAGGGTCCCTGAGTGTTGGACAACTTATACACACACACATATATATATATATATATATATATATATATATAATGGACATTATGCAGGGAACAAAATGCTAAAATCGCTTTGTGATTCTTCCTCTAGCTACTTTAAATAAATTAATTCAACTGTTAAAGTATGCAAATTATATGTTGTTCTTTGGACTGTGACATTTAAAGGAATACCAATATTGTGAATATTCTTATAGGCTTTGCATATGCTTGGACCATACTTTTTTATTTTTTAAATACTGTATATCTAACAAATGTTTTTTGTTTCTTTATGGTTTATTGCATTTATGTGCTATTCTTATTTTTGTATATAAACTACATTAACATGCAGTACTACAGTTGGATATAAAGGCACCCATGTCTATGGTACAGCATGTAATAGAATGCTTTAACACTCATCTAGCTCTAATATAGATAATGTGAAACTCACATCACAACTGTTTCCTGTATTTCCCAGGGGCACTAATATGAGATATGGGCATAAATAAATCTGGTGTTAAGAAAGTTAATTTAATCTAATTGTATAACTCTTATTAGTTACTTAAAGTATATTAATTCTGCATAGGACAACTCATTTTCATTTGCATTTGAATATCAAGATCACATTAGGGCCCCTATTTACTAACGAGTTTTATCACCAAAACGAGTGATACATTTCACTGTGTATGATAAATGGTGCTCCAGCCAATCAGCTCCCAACTGTCATTTTTCTAACAGTTGACAGTTGGGAGCTGATTGGCTGGAGCACCATTTATCATACACAGTGAAATGTATCACTCGTTTTGCAGATAAAACTCATTAGTAAATGAGGCCCTTAAGTATGAGCTTAACCTGTTAGCTATGAACCGATTTCCAAGTTATCATAACTACAAATATGACACTTACTTTGTCATCAACATGATTGTTGTTATTACCTCAATGTTATTTCTTCACTTTCCTATTTCTAAAATGGTATAAGAAGGAAATCACATTTAAATAGGTAGAATTCAAAGTAGGGATAAAAGCATTTGGGCAGATTCTGTTCTAGGCTCTTTAGATAAATGTTGTGCATCCATGTCTAATATGGCATGTTTACACAGGAATAAGTCCATGTCAATAAAACAAGCAATACATTAGTACAACAGATGCTCAGACTATACACAAATGCACACAGAAAGGTGAGTCATTATCTTTACAATATCCTAAATCTATATTTTATCTCATTAGTTTTATTTTGGCATTTACTTGCAGGTGTGAGTGAGGATAAGCAGATCGTATATATGAGAGGTATTTTGTCAGTGAAATATTGTTTATAAGTAGCAGTGAATAAAACACTCTCTGGCTGTGCTCAGTTAGCAAATACTACAATAGACAGGTGGCATAATACTGCTTAAGCTCTGCTGGCAATGCCAAAAGTGGCTTCAACTTGGCTTTGTTATTTTGTTGCTTGCAAAACTGAATGACAAAGGAATATAAACAGAACAAAAAGCTAAGCAGTAGCAACATTCTTGGAATTTGATCACAATTTTTACACCAGTTATTTAAATGCAATTCAAATTCAAAGACACGTTATGTGTTCTTACTGAGTATAAGATACACAAGATGTACATTATCTTAAATAATGAGTGTTTTCATATTTGAACTTTACCTACAGGATGTAATGTTTTTGTTCTTCATTATAGTCAGCTATGTTCCCTGTAAAACATATTTACCCAATGGCCACAGTATATGAGAAAAGAGGCAGTCACATTAAATAAATATTAAACACATTTCCAAATTTAAATTAAAACTTGATTTAAACCTAATATATTTTTGAGTGTCATACTATTTACATACATTATATAGGTTAGATTTCTATTTTTAACTACTTAAAACCTTTTAAGAAGATCAAATCATTGAAATTAAGCTTCAGCCTTAAATAAAAAAAAAAAACACTGAGACCAATTTGTCACTTGGACACTGATATAGATCAGTGAGCAACATATGACTCAGACTACAGCAGAGTTTCACAAACTCTGCCATTACAGTCCAAGTTTTAAGTATATCCATTCTAGAGTCCAGATGGTGAATTCAAACTGACTGAAGTACTAATTAAGTCACCTGTGCTGAAGCATGGATATCCTTAAAACCTGGACTGTAATGGCAAAGTTTGGGAACTCTGCTGTAGTCGAGTCATATGCTGCTCACTGATCTATATAGGTTCCCAAGTGAACTGTAATGGTGGAGGTTGGGAACCTCTGAACTACAGTATTTAGCAGAATGGGACAGATCTCAAATTAGTCACAAGATGGCCATAATTACATCCACATTGTATTTATGGAATTAAATGTAGATAGTTGCCTGTATGAGACCACACTGCCCCTATCCGTATGCTTTCTGTGGTATTTCAAATTACATGAAACATGTATGTTTTAGGCATGAATGTGTCCAACTCTGCATGAAGCCCAATGTTGTTTTCATGTAAGCACAATTATTATTATTTGTTTCCTGATTCAGTTGTACTAGCTAATGTCAGGTACAGCAGCATGCAAACTGCAGGGAGGAGCCAAATTCAGCAGAATCATGGGCATAACTACTACAGGTGCAAGGGGTGCAGCTGCTATGGGGCCCAGAGCTTAGGGGGGCCCATCTTCCTTGTCAGAGGTACATGTGTTATATACATTTTTCACCATTGGGTAGTACATAGGGCCCCTTACAAACTTTTGCTATATGGCTTTCAAATACCTAGTTACGCCCCTGAGCAGAATCAAAACAATTTAAAAATATAAACAGCTTCCTCCATTGTGATTTTAATGAGTGAATTGAGTTGCAATTATATCGCCAAATAACAAACACATCATTATAAATGTAGACCAGAGTTTTGCTCCAATTACCACTGTAAACTGTTTACCAATGTAAAATAAGGCTGTTCTCGTAAAACAAAAACTGTGCAAGAAAAAAAAAAATAATTTGGGATTAAAAATGAAAATGTCTCGAACATAAAATCTAAAATATAATATGCTGTGACTACTAATCCTCAGGTTAAGTTATAAAAAAAAGTTTCAAGCTTTATTTCCTGGAGAACATGCTGTAGAGATGCAGTATAGCTCTGACATCTCCCCATATTGTTATTTATATACATATTTACTGCTGCCAGCTGCTTGTAACTTGGCTCATATCATAAAGCAGTACAGTTCCCCTGTTTCATTATAAGTTGACATTTCAGCATAACTACATAGCTGGCTATTTTTCAGACTCCAATTGCTCTGCAGCCGCTCTTATTTTATTTTACCTCGGTAATCGAATAAAGATCCTTCTCTCTGGTAGTAGTATCCTTTTTTTTTTCATACCCAGATGGTACAAAGCACTGCTGGCACATGTGACAATTATAGTGCAGCTTCTGCTGCGCAAATGAACCCCCATACACCCCACAGAGTGTGATTAGATTAGGGAATTGGGATATGTGCAGGAAAGCAGGGCCACTGGTTTCAAATGAACCAGATAGGAGCTGTCAGCGGTGCTAAATGTGCTCCTTTTTATATGTAACACATTTATGTTACAATACATCAGAATGACAATAGATACTTTTCTGCTCTATTTGTGTATGCTCCATCTCAGTTTTCACTATTGTTATATATATATATAGATATATATAGATATATATATGTGTCTGCCACTTTTGTAAACAAAACATGATAACCTATACCTTTTTTTATTATTCATTCATATGACATACTCATCAGCTCTATAGCTCTACATATGGTGGTAACTACATTAATTGGGGATGATGCAGAGTTGGAAGTAGAATGAGCGTAAATGACTCAGAATAAATTTATTTTCACACATAGGATCCCGAGATATCTTCACCTTTGCATAGACAGCATTTGCAAAATATATAATTGTTCTATAGCATTTGCAAAATGTTATCATCATCATCAGAGCATACTTGTACTTGCACCCCGTATAACAAATGCAAAAGACACTCTACATCTCATAACAAGCGCATCTGAGAATATTTGTCGGTCTATGCGGCTCGCATTTACAGTATGCAAACACATCTGATGATCTGAAGTGGATATTTTTTTTTAAGAACACGCTGTATGAATTCTCCAATGATATGCTATGTAAACAGGGTACACCAGCCCCATTGTTTAACTTCTTATTTAATATTTAAACCCCTTCCCTAAATTCCACATTTTTGTGATGTGCTGATTTCACCAGAAATTACTTTTTATTTATTTTATTTTGAAATTTTATTTAGATTTGTATTGTAATGAGGCTGCGGTCAGGGCTGCCATTAGGGGGGCTGCCAGGACTAGAGTTTTGGGACCGGGCAGAGAGGGGAACCTCTCTTGCAATCCCGCTGCACACCTGCCCCCCGCTGACAGCTCTTAGTGCCGGCACTGTGCACTTGAGTTTTTTTTTAAACCTGATGCATGTGACATCATGATGTCATGCTGCACTGCTAAAAGAAAGAAACCATATCACGTGAGGAGCAACAAGAAGAAGGGAAGTGTGGGAACTGGCTGTGACTAGGGCTGGAGACAACAGTCAGACAAAGCTGGGTTGGAAAGACAGATGGGGGGCTGGCTGAGTAGACAGAAGGGTAGCTGGCTGGGGAGACTGAAGGGGTCTGGCTAGAGACACAGAAGGGGGTCTGGCTTGGGAGATAGAAGAGGGCTTGGCTTGAGAAACAGAAGTGGGGCTGGCTAGAGACAAAGATGGTGGGCTGGCTGTGGAGACAGATGGGGAGCTGGCTGGGGAGACAGTAATGGGGCTGAAAAAAGACACAGAAAGGGGTCTGGCTTGGCAGATAGAACGGGGTCTGGCTGGAAGCACAGAAGGGTGGCTACATGGAGACAGACGGGGCTGGCAGGGGAGACAGAAGGGGGGCTAGCTGGGGAGACCGAAGTGGACTGGTTGGAACTGGAGAGACACTGCAGGGCTGCAGTTGCAGAAAAAAAGGGGGGAGGGTTGCCCTGTCAGTTCCGAGTCTCACAATTTTTGATGGCAGCCCTGACTGCAGTACATGCTAGTTGTTACCTCTTTTATTCTGCAAAGTGTTTTCAGTTGCACTGCTGTAAATACCTAGGAATACAGTAAGTCTGAAAACCACTGAACATTCCTACTGAATATATCAATAGCAAAAAAACAGATCACACTAGCATAATTTCCGCAAAATGTTGTTTACAAGTTTTGTAATATCAGGTGTGTTCCTAGATTAAATGTTACTTTTTGTCTCTACGCCCAAACTTGTGATTTATAAAGAAAAGCTATTATCACAATAACAAGCAATTTTTATATATAACTCATATCCTTACAATCATTTCCCTCCCCTTTGAGTAATGGCCCTGTCATCAATATTTGATACATAGATCAAATGCAGTTGAGGAATGGTTTGTACTAATCGTGCATGGACTTTGCAAATGATGCACGCTTCAGATTTATACAAAGTTGAATTACTACTTCATTAAATTCTAATAGCTTCCCCTGCTTGAGAAAATTGGTTTTCAATAAATGTCTGGTATAGTATACTTCCTTGACACAATGACTCATATTTTCAAACTGGGATAATTGATACTGTGAAAAATACAGGTGCATTGATACTTTTAATTTGTTTCCATCATATATTCAAGTGCACACTTTGCTTTTCATTGTAGAAAGCATTAATATTACTTGAAAGCTCAGTAAACACAATGAGACAAATGTAATAGGGTAAGAGTTTAGAAAAATGTGAGTTTAGCAGTAAACTCTCACGCTATTACATTGGTCCAGTTGTTTCTTCGAAATTGGAAAACATCTGGATGAGAGTTTTAATCGTGAGAGCTTTTTAGTCCGAAAAACATGCAAGTTTGCATATTCTCGGACCGGGAGTGTAACTAGACCTAGGGGGGCCCCATAGCACAATTTTTCATGGGCCCCCTAGCCGCCCCACACTCCAAATTCTCCCTGTCCACTACTTACTGTACCTCTGCTCAGTGGTTGCATCCTCCGTCAGCAGTGTGTTGCACAGGTCAGGCACATCTCCTCTCCTGGTCGGCTCCATCTCTCCTCACTGACTGATGCCGTGCTGAGCCTGCTGGGACATCACCAGATCACAGCCACGCCTCCTCCCAGTATCAATCAGTGTGGAGAGATGGAGGCAGAGCCAACCAGGAGGGCAGATGTGCCTGCACTGCTCAGCGCAGCACACTGCTGCTGAAGTAGGACGAGACCATGGCTGGCCCGCCGCCAGGGCAGGCTTAAGCCCAATAATTTTGGTGAGGAAAAATATTGTATTCAGCACCCCCAGCGGTACTTTTGCTTGTGCCTAAGGCACGCTGGAAAAATTAAGGGGACGTGGTCTCATGGAAAAAGTCATATACAGTATATATGGAGTGTTTGTATATATATTAAACTAAAGCTGGGTACACACTGACAGATATATCGCTCATTTCATTAAACGTTTAATATATCTGTAGTGCATCGGCTGGTATGTACAAACAAAATGTGTGTGAAAGACGTCGTTCACAGACATATTGTATCTGCTCTGCAGCACAGCTGATGCCAATATATCTTGCAAATATATCGGCAAATCTGGTGTGTGTAAGGGCGACCCGCCGACCGTCTATGCAGGGGTAAACCCCTGCATAGACGGTGACTGACATATCAACTGGGTGGGCAAATTTAAATGCCTGCCCAATTGTGATGTCAGCACAGACATCTAGTGGCAAACTGGTAAGTGTTTTGTGTTACCAATCTGCCGCTCAGTCTGTGGATTACTGGGTCCGCGGTGTGTAGCCACCTTAACTATTTACATTTGCACAAATAAACACTAACCTTCAAGATGGGGTTTGGTGCTGTCAGCTGATCCAATTCCTTCTCTTCTGCTGAACTCGGTCTAGAAGTCCTCTCCTGCCATAGTCCCTACTGTCACACCAGCGGCTGCACATTTCTCCATCCAGGACTCTCACTCTATATCCCCCAACAAACAGCAATATTCCCCACAGCTCTGCTTTGACCCATGTGCTCTCTCCTACATCCTTTAGTTTGATCTCTTGCTCTTTCTCTTCCCCAGTGGTCTGTGTGCCTAGCCTATAGGACAGAGCAGGCAGGGGGACCTGAGAGAGGGGGGGTCTGGAGACACGTACCCACCTTAATCCAGTTGACGGCATCCAGCCTTGTGTGTGCACTGCGACATGACGTCATGACATCACACGGCTCCATCCCTTACAATCGCGGTGCAGCTGTGTCACTGTGACACAGTCTGCCTGCGGCCTGGCTTGTGTCTGTGTGTAGCACCATAGGTGCAGGGGGAAGTCTGGGCCCCGGAGGCGGCCAGGTCTTATAGCAGCCGCACCCTTTGCACCTACGGTAGTTACGCCTCTCTCTCAGACTTTATTACATTGGCTGAGTTTAAAAAATGTGTGTAAAACACCACCAAATAATAAAGCAAACTCACCCTTACCATACTACCTCCACTTGTGCAGGGCTGCAGTAAAATGCTCTGCTGGAGAAACACAATGGATCAGAAGTAATCTGTGACTATTGGTCATCAGTGCTATCGCAGTGAGATAGCAGCTAGCTTTAAGGTGTCAAATATTTTTTGGGCCAAACCATCCTGGTTTTGCCTTGAAATTAATTGCCAGTTTCTATCTAGTGCCTTACTCACTAGAATAGTGCTGAGGCCTATCTCCATCATCAGCACAAGCCCTGATTTTCTGACCTATACACTGTTGGACAGGGGGCACAGAGTTTGTGCTGACATGTTTGAAGGACTTCTTTGATTTTTTTCTTTCAGAATTATCTGTTTTCCTGAATGACAGACATGTACAGCTGTGCAGCTGGGTATGGGGCAGGTTATTATCAGAAAGTATGTTTCTTTGCATTGTGTTTTAGTAAAGTTAGAAAATGGAAGGAGGACTTTACTACTAAAGGTCTTTATTAGCTAAGTACATATACTATTCCTTTGTACAATTTACAATGCAAATACAGCAAATTTGTGCAAGTAGAATTATACACCAGAAATCTAAACACCATAACTGTAACTAGGAGTGGGCAAACAGTGATGTTACCCAGGGTCCATGGCCTAGGGAGCGGCATCATTTCTCTCCTGTGGCACCAGCATTTGGCTTGCAGGGTGCCTGGAATGGCATGCTGTAGCATAGAGAGAACCCAATTTGCTCTTTAGAATCTCAGGGTGCTCATCTCCTTCCTGGTCCCGGTGGTTGGCACAGGGCAGAATATTGCCCTAATATGGCCCTGCTATACACCATCATATAAACTAAATTCAATAAACAAAATATATAGTTTTTGCTAGCAATACTGCATTATAAAATGATATAGTTTGCATACATATTCCTAAATGAATTAACAGTACAGTTAAAATACTGTATCTAACATCAAATATCCTAATAATATATATCTACAGTATTTTAATGCTAATACATATCTGACTGCATATTTATCTACTCTTTAAGTTGTCACAAAACATAAAAGAGTAAATGTGTAAGTAATACAATTTCACCCTTAACCATGGCATGGTAGGACCCAGCTTGCAGAGCATAATTATGCAAATCACTATAACCCAGGTCTCACATTAAGATGACATATGCAGTGTATCAGATATGCTAATAAACTCTGAACTATGCTAACAGATAATGCTATTAAAATGGAATGCCAAGAGCAAGGCTGGACAAGAAGCCAGGTAATCCATTTCCCAAGATTAAACAGTAAATATTAAAATGACTACAATATATAAATATGTCTGGTTTATTGACAAATTGCTTTTAGATGTTATTTTCTACCATTTACCAAAAACCAGTGTATTGCTATTTCTAAGTCACACATTATTTTAATTGCCTTTTAACCCAGTTCATGCTCTAACTACCCAATTTGAAAGACATTTTACATTATCATACGGTATAACATGGTGGAGTATATTCAAACAGCCTCAAAAAGACCTAGGGCTATATTTACAAAGCCCGGTGTACTTTACACTGAATGTGAGTGCCGCTTTAAATTTTCAGCTGCAACCCGCCAGGAATTGGAGGCTTACAAAACCAGCCACTTCATAAATACTCGTATAGCCCCTAGGTTCTATCACCACTTATTGTGGCAATAGAATATATTTTTTAGGGCTATTTATTTAAAATAAATATCTAGGACAGCTGAGCATTGCTCATGACCTGCAATACTTTCTGGCAGCAAAAAGCAATAACTTACAAGTATCACTAGCTGGAGTTTCTACTGAGCATGCACCATCAAGGGATGCCAGGTCACACATGCGTACTGCAACTCCATGGAGCCTGGTCTGGAAACTCCAGGTGCAGATTCAGTAAATATTAAAAATAGAAATACAAAGTAAATGTTAAATAAAGTTTTTTTTTACTCTTTATTGCTGCAGCATAGGAGGACAGCCAGTAGGGCAAGTACCACTGCTGTCCTTCTTAAATAAATAATAACAACTTCTCAATGCTTTGCATGAAAGTGTTTACCACTGGTGATATCCAGCAATGACAATCGTATGCTAAGGCTATTGATAAATAGGCTCTCTCACTGAATCCAGAAAAGAAGCCAGTTTTTACTGGATTTAGGTATCTACTCTTTGATACATAGATCGCTATATGTTCATTCACATAATTTAATTAGCGTTATTTTTTCAAAGTCAGCTGATGGCTTTAATAAAAAGTGAGGTTCACACTTCATGGCCATGCACACTGCAGACTGCATTGGTTACGGTGATACACCTGGAGTATTCACTCAGTGCACTTCAAAATGCTTTGTTTGCTCCTGCTCCATATATATTGGTGGAAATCACTGTGATCTTGCACAAAATGAAGAATACTTTAAATCTAAAATTTTCAATTGTGTAGTGAATGATTTAAAATGAGTGCTTTGATAATTGCAGAAATTTTCCTTACATTGCACTGGGAAATTAAAACATGATGTCCATAGTTTTTATTCATTATATTTTATTTGGGGACTACATAGGTCCTCCCTTATAAAACCCAGACTGGTGACATAGTGGTATTTGATGAATGATGCCCAGCACAAATAAGCATGCTATAGGACACAGAAAGAAAACAAGCTCTTGTCAGCAAATTTCACGTCACCAAACTAGTTATTTGTACCTGCACAGTGAGTGATTTATGTCAGATACCTGCTCCCTAAAACCATGTTTTCCATCATTGTACGTTAGTACTATATGTCAGTATAAGAATGGCAGCCAGACAGTTGTTCCTCTAGCTCTATAGGGTAGTTTAACATTATTTGGTTGGGTTGTCTGACTGTACTTTTCTTGTCCAGACTTCGTTGAATGTTTAAGATAAAGATATGATTACATTTACAAATGTCAAACCTAAAATGTATCTTGCTAATGGATTCTGAGACACATTTAAAAAATGTTAAGTGTATTTTTGTATTACACTTAACATTTTGTAATACACTCCGCTGTAATGTTTCTTCGATGAAAGAAATTTAGAAGATGCCTCTTCACACTTTTTTTACATTACAAATTTACAATTTTGTAGGTAAAGAACTATCGTTTGTTTGTTAAATGTACTACTTGTGAGATGCTTTTAATTGTAAAGACAACTCTCTTCTCCTTTTATTGGTAAATTACCGTGCACTACAATAAGCATCTCATAAGGGGTAAGTGTGCCCAGAGGCAATTTATAATTTGGTGCCCCCCCTGTCACAGCCACTGACACTGTAATGTAGAAAGTTGCATGCATACAGGCAACAGATAGAGAAAGGCAGCAGCTGATGGTCTGACACGGAGCTCTCCACTAGTGTATGGTGGCTTCCCAGGTGCTGGGATGGGGTGCCATGTATTGGGCGGTCGTATTGGGTGGCCGTGATGGTACACTCTGCAATGTCTGCATACATAGTTACAGCACTAAGTGGGGTGAATATGTTGTGGACAATGGAGGAGGTGCCCCTTCAGAGCTGGAGCCCGGCAGCAGGCATCTCCATTGTCTCCCAGAGTTCTGCCCCTGACTGTTACCTTGTGATGTGTGTATACAGTAGCTTACCCAGTAACTACTGCTTGATGCCTTCTCAGCAAAGCAGTTGAATGATCCTGTGGGTAGGAGAAAACTTCCAGGAGTAAAGTGCTTTTTGAAGAGAACTGTTCTGCATTTCCCCGAACCCATTACATTGTCTTGCCAACCAAACTTTTGGAAGCATTTTAAAATAATAATAATAATAATAATAATAATAATAATAATAATAATAATAATAATAATAATAATACTAGTAGTAGTATTTGTAGTGATAGTAGTTATAGTAAGTGTAGTGATAGTAGTAGTAGAGGTAGTAGCATCATCAGTGGTAATAATCATTAATCCTTATTATCTAATACAGTGCTACTCAATGTTTTCGCTGAAATCATGTGTCAATGTGCTGTTGTTTTGGAACCCCAAATATCATTGTGCTATTGGTGTGGGACACCAAGTGTCAGTGTGCCATCATTCTGGGTTCCCCAGGTGTCACTGTGCCATTGTTCTGGGATCCCAAAGTGTCAGTATGCTATTGTTTTGGGAATCTAAGTTTGTATATAATTGTTTTGGGACACAAAGTGTAATTATGCCAGTGTTCTGGAACCCCAACTGAAAATGTGTTATTTTTCTGGGACCCCAAAAGTTAAGGTGTGATTGTTCTGTGACCCCAGGAGTCAGTGTATTATTGTTCTGAGATAAAAAAGGCTGGAGACCTTTAGTTACGCCAATACCAGCTATAGAGAGTGTAGTCATACAGGCACTGAATGATAAAGGTAATATTCATCCCTTTTGATGCAAGTAGTGATATCCATATAACAGCATCCTCCAAACATTCAGAAAGTCAGCAGAATCATAAACAAATAAACAGAAAGATCACAGTAGTGTAGTATGCTTAGTACAGGTTGAGTCTCCCATATCCAAATATTCCGAAATACGGAATATTCCGAAATACGGAATTATTTTGGCATGACTGAGATAATGAAACCTTTGATTATTGATGGGTCAATGTACACAAACTTTGTCTAAGGCACAAATTATTACAAATAATGTATAAATTGACCTATAGGCTGTGTGTATAAAGTGTATATGAAACAAATTAATTTAATTTCTGTACACAAACTTTGTTTGTGCCACAAAATTATTGAAAATATTGTATAAATTGACCTGCAGGATGTGTGTATAAGGTGTATATAACACATAAATGCATTCTGTGTGTATATTGGGGTCCCATTCCCAAGATATTTCATTATTAAATGCAAATATTCCAAAATACGGAATATTCCGTTATCCAAAATACCCCTGGTCCCAAGCTTTTTGGATATGGGAGACTCAACCTGTACAATATTTGTCAATGAGGATGAAAAATTTCTGTAGTTTAATGTAGTTTGCCAGGAGTATGTCACCACAATGCTGTGGGGGGGTTACAGTCCCCCTCTAGATGGAACACAAAAGTTGGGTACACACTATACATTTCATCTTATGATATAGATATATATATATATATTTGCAAATCAGAACTATATTTCATTGGGATTGCGTGTGGACGCCCAATCTGTCATTCGCGATGGTCGTTCATCGCATCATCCCATCTGCTGTTCTGCACAGCAGATAAGACTATGCAACATGAACTACGTCATACTGCTACATGCAACATGTGAAAATATTGCACTGTTGCAGTCTCCGATGAGCCATTCCGCAATAGCACATGATGACCAAGTTGCTAACTGAATTGCTCCATAGGACTTTCACAACTTTTAAAATTATATTTCTGTTTTTGCAATGAACACATATAAATGAAGTACAAAGATAAAAACAACTGTTGGCTTGAATAGCCTTTTCAGATACATGGTGTGTAGTATTAACCAGTTAATAAGTAACATCAGGGACTTTAATGTGTCAGCGTGGCAACATGGCAAGATCTGACAACTGATGTTATAAAAAAATGAACAGGTTTGGTTTCCAGATTGTTTTCATTTGTAAGTATTATGCTATATATGACATATTATTTGCATATTGTCATTATAGACATATCAGAATAAATCTTATTGTGACAGGGCTGAACAAAAAGGAACAATGGCATTTTGTACAATAAAGCCATCCGTGACAACGCTAATTAAGACATACGAGTGTGCCCTTGTTCATGAAACAATTGGATTAATTGACTAGCAGCCTTTGCATGATTATTTTAAGCAAATTATCATTTTTTTGTTTTGTAATAATGATAAATGTATTTAGCATCGATTTAAGCTGTAATTGATTTGTGAGCTTTAGTATATAACAAATATATGGAATAATATTTGCCCAAATGTAAATTATAAAGATATAGTATAAAAAAAAAAGAAATGTACCTCGTAGGCACAGAGGTACACTGAAGCAGACCAATTGCTTTTAGAATGTACACAAAGTTATTATAGTGTATATGAGGTTACAGTTTTCAGCAATTTACACATATATACCTGCCACTTGTGATCTATAAATTGTTAACACGGTAATGCAGATTCCTTTAAGATCCAGTCATATTGACTACATTATAACGTTTCTAAGTTACATGTTATAAAAACAAACAACATTTTTGAGTAGCAGACCGTGGTAACCCATTTTATTACTTTGTGCATTCAGCCATGATGTAAAGTGCCAAGGTAGCAGAACTGACTAGCCGCTAAATTCCAAAATAAATAACTCAGAGGTTCACTAAACCCCAAAATAGTTTTTTCAGATTTAAACCATGGACGTGAAATACATTTTTATGTGTTAAACTCACTTTCCACTGCAGCTCTGTTATAAAGTATTATCTCTCCACTCTATAGCAGACAGCAGAAGGATCTCCGGCAACTTTAGGACAGCGTCTTGGTGGGATATCAAAGAGGTGAAGAAGTTGAGAGTGCAGTAATTTGTTACACTGACTTTACTGGCCTTGCTCCTGTGTAGAAATGTGTCCTTAACCATCTTTGCTGCAGTTGTGCCAAAAAGCCCCTCTTGGGGCACATAAGGTCCTGTGAGACTCTGCTAGCGATGGGCATATTTTTTCAGAAAATGTGTCTAACTCACAATGTGCTGATTAATTTGATATGTGACACTTGTATATCTGTGTGCGAGTGAGTCTCTGAAATGGTATATGAAAGAATTACATATTGGCTTCAAGTTCTCATCTACAAATGTTAGTGAAGACTTTCAATACCATTTTGGATCATCAGTTGTTACAGAGTTCTTGGAGATAGTTTTAATGTTTTTTATGCTTCTATAAAAAATAAAAAATGTAAAGTAGGACTATTTTATGTTGACATGTACTATATTTTGTAATCTGATTCCTGTACAGCCATCTTCGGCAGATGTATTGATTTTTAAAATTGCTTTTGCTTCTTTGACTGCCCCAGAGACATAAGTCAATAAATTTATCATTGTGCTGTAGATAGCAAATTCAATTTTTCAGTTGTGTGTTTTACATTTTTTGATACAATATGAATTAACTCTTAAAACTTTATTGCCACTTTGAACTTTTACAAATTAGTATATAATATAAAACCAATATGTCCTGCACTACACTCAAAATGTCTTATTCTCCTTTCCTTAGCTTTGTTCACATGCAAACACTAAGAAGTGGTATTGTGTCATCTGTATTCAGTATAGCACATTTTATCTTGAATTGTTCAAAATTCTTAAAGAGGAAGTGAAACGAGTTTGCTGTTCTTTTGATTGAATGATGAAGTGCTGTTCTTTAGAATGATCTAGTGCATTATGCAGTCAGGCTAGTAAAACTGCACGGCATGCAGGACACAATATTCTATATATAACTGAGACAGAGAGTACCCCCAAAGGAAGAAGCAGTGATCTCTAAATATATGTTTTAAAACATACAAAATCTCAGAAACAAAATACAGGGTCCAAAATGACACTGGTTTTCACAGAATGACTTGGTCATGATAAACTGACGTTTATTCCTGTTTTACATATATCTTGGGTTACATATACTGCCATTAAAGTTATGTATTTAAGATTCATTTTTAACGCTAGTTAAATCCATGCATAATAAAAAAAATTCATTGTGCAACCCGTACCCAACCCGTTATCTTGTTCAAACCAAATGCATATGAAAACACATATGTAAATACTACTTCATCACACTCCATTGCTTTTATAATGTGCTCCCATTGAGTTAAATGCATTGGTACCCATAAAACATGCTAAAATGGAACAAGTGCTACAAAAATGCACTGCAGCTTAACATGTAAATGCACATACCAAATTTTTCAGGGTTGGGTATGGGATGCCGACACTCAAGATCCCGGCGCTCAATAGCCCGACACTGGAATCCTGACTAGGTGAGAGTGGCAACACCTGGAGGTAAGTAACCTAACACTAACCCTACCCCTAAGCCTAACCATCCCCTCCTGCAGCCTAAACCTAACCCTCGCCCCCTGCTGCCTAACCCTAACCCTTCTCCTCCTTAAACCTAACCCTAAAACTTACCATCAGGATGTCAGCGGTCAAGATACTGGCACCGGTATTCTCACTGTTGTCGGATTTCTGGAAACGGCATTCTAAGCTCCAACATCCTGACTGCCGAGATGCCAACTACATCCCAAGACAACAGCTCATTGCTTTATCACATATAAATTTCCTGATTAAAAAATACATATTGGACACACTTGTTGATGCATATGAACATATATCAAATGTATTTTTAAAAATGATAAATGTCAGAATTAACATGCAATAGAAAATGTATTTCAAACATGTATTTAGACTTACATTGGAACCTGTTATGAAAAGTAGGCCAGGGTAAGATATTCCCTGATAGTCAGTGCTAGTGAAGACTTGAACACACTATGTGTTTGTACGGGATGTAGTTATGTGACCGGTGGCTGCAAGGCCGTTGGTCACAATCCCGACGCTGGAATGCCATGTAGGGATTTATGACAGGCGTCAAGATACCGATGCCTGTCATAATCCTAATGCTGGGAAGCAGAACGATACAGGCCTGAGCGTGGTAAGTACTGGTGCCCATTCCTCTTAGCCGCGGGGGGGAGGGTTAGGTTTTGGGCACCCCAGGGGGACTTAGGGTTAGGCAGCCCCCAGGAGGGTTAGGTTTAGGGTGCTGGGACAGGGGGTTAGGTTTAGGCACTAACAGGGGGAGGTTAGGGTTAGGCACTGGGGGGGGAGGTTAGGGGCAGGGGGAGGGCTAGCTGTACTTACCTACACTGTCAGGATTTCCGCCCTTCGGACAGCCGCTGTCGGGATTTGAACCGGTGGCTATACAGCCGCCGGCAATACAATCCCATGTTTGTACAGTACATTGTGCATTCTCTCATCCCAGTCTATACGCAACACTCCAGCATTCACAACTAACACCCCACCAGCACATAACCCACCACCCCAGAAAATGCATTCACACCAACATCCTAGTTGCACCCCTGTCAGTCACAATGGGTCAGTTCTTACTTTTCTACCTCTACTCTTCTTTCTGCTAGGAGAAGGTCACATTTTTGTGCCAGAAGAGGGATGCTAAATGCAAAAGCTTGGGCAGTGGTGTTGGTTGACCTTTAAGGCTGGTTCCCAAGGACCACCTATATTGTGTTTGATAGTTCCACCTTTGATTCTGTCTTAGCAGTAAACTGGGGGCATGAAAGACTAACCACAGGAAACAATGGTGAACACACATTGGGTGTGCTCTTTACAAGTAATATTGTTTGGTGTTTAATTCAAAGTGTAAGTGTCAAGTGAGGAAGACTAGCTGCCATTTACCATCACTGTGACAGATCTTTCTCTCCTCCAGTTTACAAAAACTTTGCTAGCAGAAAATGCACCACAGGCAAATATACAGGTATGTTTCTAAGCCATTCCTTAATAATTCATACAGCCCATTTACTATTTCTGGTCTAGAGGTTGATTTTCAGACACTTGCACATACACTTCCCCCCTTACCTGCCTCCATCATTGCCTATTATTACAGAAAAAAAGTCATATAACCTTTTCCAGAGGTTCTCCTTTGGAAAAACATGTCTTTATAAATGGATTTCAAACTATTTTTTCTAACTGATTTTACAGTTGAAAGCTTGATTTTAGTCAACAGCATCAATGGTTTATTTCAATAAAATGGATTGAGAACAGAATAGGAAAGTTAATTCTGCTACACTACACAAAATATAATCAAGGCATTGCTATTGATATTAAGAAATGTCTGAGTTCATGCATCTGGAAGAAAAAGAGTGTCAGTGAGCAAATTACACGCAAATCACAACCCGCCAACATAATAATGCACATTGTATAGTAGTTCCAGTTAGAAAAACTAAATAGTTATTGTAAGAATTGAAATATACAGCATTTGGTAGCTTTTCTCTTGATCTACTGTAAATAAACGTATCAAAATGACCAACCATTATTTCAGCTTCTATACCCTTTCTATATGCTTTTGTAAACAATCACAAATAATTCTGTACTTTAATAAAAAATTGTATTTTTAAATAAAAAAAACTACCAAAATAAACTAATAAAGTCATATGTGCCATCACAAGAAATAAATACAATTAATAATAAACATAACAATATAAAATTATCTTTAGAAATAAAAGTCATTGTCTATTTAACTACACATGGAAAAATACTTAAACTCTTCTGATAAAGAAACTAGAATCCTTGACTTTAAGTGGTTAAAACTAGAGATGAGTAGTTTAGGTTCTGAGAAATTTAACAGAACTGAATTATGCCTCGATTCCTCCCAGCACATTGGATTTTCAAAATGAGGCCTGGACCTCTGAGCCTAGTCTGGTATTGGAAAGTAGGAGGAAAAAATAGAATGGGGTTCCCCAATTTCCTAATAACCAGCACCAGACTGAGCCAGCTAGGAAAGTAATACTACAGCAGGGAGACACATAGTGTGGGGTCCCCTTGCCATAACGTTAACCAGGCCCAAACTGTTCAGCCCTGGGCGGAAATCCTTCAGAAAGTTGGGACGCCCTCCAAACAATGGGTCCCCCCTGCCGGGGAACAACCAGCCCTGGGGTGAAAACTCTTCCCTGCTATCCTGGCAGTGCTTCCCTGTTCATTTCTATAATGTTACCATCAGAAACCTGTCACATACATTCATGTTTTAAGGCATTCAATGGAATTGTAGGATGGCAGGTCCAATGTATTCTAAATGTATAATGAGCTATCTTTTGTCTAATATTCCATTACCAAAATGCTGCTGATCCTTAGTATTAGGTTTTGAACTGATTAGGTTTTGAATTGATTGCTTTAGTAATGGTATGTCAAACAAGCCGTTTGTTGATAATGTTATCTGGCATGATAGGTTAATGTAATTTGATAAGTGAGAAATTGATTTATACAAGATTTTATATAAACATGGATAGGGGATTGGAGGCCATATAAACTCAACTGTCATTACCACTCAGATATCTGAAGATTTTTATATAAACAAAAAATGTATGTACACAAAGCTGTTTTTAATTACTTCATATAAATGTCATTATGAAATAAAACTTAACTGACTACTGTTATATTTTTACAAGGCTTTATAAGGTTTGGTTTTTGTGATAAAAATAGCTAAGGTATTTAGCGCTGATTACCTTGTTATTGTGTAAATTAGGCAATCAGAAGGCCATTGATCCACCTTGGTGGACCCTGCACATTAACCTGAGAATTTAAGAGTTTAACTGTAACAGATGTTAATTCTAACAAGCTGAGATTAATGTGCAATGTGTGCCAGGGAGAGTAAACGGATTCCTAATCACACCATTAGCAGTATTGTATATAAGTATATGTACTAATCGAGTGCAAACAGTACACAATATTGCCAGGACCAATATCCGTATTGAGAAACATCAATTGGTTTATGTAACTCTGACTTCAAGGTAAGTAGCATAATGTAACTAAGGCTACGATAAAAGGGGAGTTTATGTAAATATTTTTTATTCAAATTTAACCAACTAACTGGACAACTATGTTTTTGATTTATTTATTCCACATTTTACAAAAAGGAAAAACACTTTATTTCACAATGTGTTCAGAATTTTTGGTGGTCACCAACTTGTGATACAGTAAACTTTCAAATGTAATCAGATAGAAATTGAGAATATATATATATATATATATATATATATATATACATATATATATATATATACACACAGTGCCCTCCAAAAGTGTTCACCCCCTTTGCATTTTTCATGTTTTGTTGCCTCACAACCTAGAATTAAAATGGATTGTTTGAAGGTGTGCATCATTTCATTCACATAACATGCCTACAACTGTGAAGTTGTGTTTTTCTTATATTGTGAATCCAAAAACATTTAGGACAACATAACAGAAAACTTCAGCATGCATAACTATCCACCTCCTTAAAGTCAGTACTTTGTCGAGCCACCTTTTGCGGCAATTACAGCTGCAAGTCGCTTGGGATAAGTCTCTATGAGCTTGCCACATCTTGCCCCTGGGATTTTTACCCATTACTGAAGGCAAAACTGCTCCTTCATGTTGGTTTCCGCTTTTGAACAGCAATCTTCAAGTCTGACCACAGATTGTCAATTGGATTGAGATCTGGGCTTTGACTAGGCCATTCCAACATATTTAAATGTTTCCGCTTAAATGTTTCCCACTCGAGTGTTGCTTCAGCAGTATGCTTCGGGTCATTGTCCTGCTGGAAGGTGAACCTCCGTCCCAGTCTCAAATCACAGGCAGACTGAAACAGATTTTGCTCAAGAATATCCCTGTATTTAGGACCATCCATCTATCCCTCTACTCAAAACAGTTTCCCAGTTCCTGCTGCTGAAAAACATCTCCACAGCATGATGCTGCCACTACCATGTTTCACTGTGGGGATGGTGTTTTTGGGGTGATGGGATGTGTTGGGTTTGTGCCAGACATAGCATTTTCCTTTGTGGCTGAAAAGTAACATTTTAGTCTCATCTGACCGTAGCACCTTCCTCCATACATTTGGGGAGATGCCCACATGCCTTTTGGCAAACTCAAATCATGTCTTCTTATTTTTATCACTAAGTAATAGCTATTGTCTTGCCACTCTTCCATAAAGCCCAGCTCTATGGAGTGAATGGCTTATTGTGGTCACATGCACAGATACACCAGTCTCTGCTGTGGAACTCTGCAGCTCCTTCAGGGTTACCTTTGGTCTCTGTGCTGCCTCTCTGATTAATGCCCTCCTTGCCCGGTCTCTGAGCTTTGGTTGGCGGCCCTCTCTTGGCAGGTTTGTTGTGGTACCAAGATCTTTCCATTTGATGATGATAGATTTGATGGTGCTCCGGGGGATCATCAAAGATTTGGATATTTTTTTATAACCCAACCCAGAATTGTACTTCTCAACAACTTTGTCTATGACTTGTTTGGAGATCTCCTTGGTCTTCATGGTGTGATGCCTCTTGCATAGTGGTGCTGCAGCCTCTGGGGCATTTCTGAAAAGGTGTGTTTATACTGACAGATCATGTGACACTTAGTTTTCACACAGGTGGATTTAATTTCACTAATTATGTGACTTCTGAAGGTAATTGGTTGCACCAGGACTTTTGAGGGGCTTCATAGCAAAGGGGGTGATCACATATGCACATGCCAATTTTCCTAATTTTAATTATAAAAATGATGTTTTATACACAGTATATTTTTCTCATTTCACTTCACCAAAATAGACTATTTTGTGCTGATCCATCACATAAAATTCAGATTAAAAAAAAAATACAGGTACTGTAACAAAAAAGGTAAAAAGCCAAGGGGGGGGGGGATACTTTTGCAAGGCACTGTATATATATATATATATATATATATATATATATATATATACATAATGAACTTTTAAAATGTAGTAAGAGAAGGTATTATCCTTTCTTTTAAAAGATTCAACTTACTAGTTGAAATAAAGAAAGGTAGACAAATCAAAGGATTGATCCTCTCTTCATATGGCTGTAATGGTCACTAGTGACACCAGTAGATCAACCAAGGCTAATCTTGGTATTCAACTTTAACAGACCCAATGGAGCTTAGTGTTTTCAAGTCATCAGTTGCCCTCGGGTCTTTTTCAGCTATATGTCACTGATCAATAAAGTTATATCTCACAACAACAAAAAGAATGAAAGAAGTTATGTAGCCTGAGTCATGGACAAACAGAGAAAAGATGTAGAAAATCAGCAGGCAGCCAAGGAATGATGGGAAGGCATAAAGTAAAGGTCAGCAACAGTCATCCAATATATACATGTGTGCAAGACTTAGTACCACAGACTATGAGTACTCCATAGCCGGTCACAGATGCTGCATAGAAGACCTAGGGTAATAATCTTATTATGGTTAGAATTGTGACACAAATTGAGTGCATATGCACAATTCATAAAATATTATACTATCTTTTTCCCTTTCTGCAAGTTATACAGGAAATGATAAGTAAAAAAAAAAGCAATGAAAGCAGATGCGAAAACTACAGTACATAGTAAATAATGTTTTGTAATTTTCCTTTTTTTTGCTTCATTGTGTTACAAATACTTATAAGAGATTAATTTAACAAAATAATAAGCTAATTGGATTTCAAGAGGTTTTGCAGCTCCCACTCAGTTTCATGAAGATCTGGTTAGCAAAGTGATAAGTAATACAACACAGCCATTATATATATATATATATATATATATATATATATATATATATATATATATATACACACAATATATGAAAAGTTACTAACAGATAGAAAACAAGACAGGGATCTTCCATCTGTACTGTGCATGTGCGAGATGGAAATCATGCATGCACAGTACAACTTTTGCCGTGAATCACGGACAGGTAAGTACAACATAACGAAATCCTGAAATGGCGTTATGTTTTTTACAAAATGCAATAACATCAGCATATCGCAGTGTCATAAATTGACAATACACTGCAGTCTCCATTCCAGACTATGGAGATGTAATTCTATGTGAAATTACAGGAATCACAGGAAAGATGAATGATTTAACTGAGGTGAACCTGTTGTTAAATTGCCCAAAGCAGTAATACCCCTTTTTTTAAAGAAAACTATGGAAAAAGGGTTTATCACTGTTTGATAAATATACCACAAAATGCAGAAAATGCAATATATTCTGAATTAATATTTCATCGTGGGAGCTGGGTTGTTAAAACAGATTACTGCATTGGCATATAACAAATACATATAGTGACAACAGTTTGGTAGAGGAAAATGACCATGAACCTATATTATCTGGAGACTCCCTTTTTTGTGTATATCTATGTACATTTGATTCACAGTAGGAAGACAGACTTGCAGAACAGATACATTAACACAGGAGTAAAACAAAACGACATAACACAGGTACACAAATATTACACAAAGATAATTAGCAGCTTCCAATAAGTGCAAGGATCAAGCTGTCCCAAAGTGCTTACAATTAAAATACATTTTGAACTACACTTTTTTTGGCCCATAAATACTATTGTATCTCTATTTATCTTGCAACCCAATTAACACTTGATCATCAATTTTTAGTACAGTATAAACTATTTTGTTGACTTAAAGGCTTTACATTGTCTTTTTATTATCTCTTCTATGTAGTATTGGTAATTTATTGATTGTTGGCATTTCCAAAATTGTTCAATAGGATACACTGTTGTGAAGCATACAATTGTACATGCCTATGTTTACATTAATCTTTATAGTCTCTTCCTGGTCATTTAAAGTGTTGGTAGTTTGTATTGTTCTTTTACTATTGCACCACTTGTCCAGCAATAAAGGTATGGATTGTTGGTAAATTTGTGTGTCAGTTGTCAGATACACTGTGAGTAATTTACTTCCCTCTATATAAGTAATATGCAACGAAGGGTAATTCTTACATACATCTGTCCTACACAACTCACTATTACTGTATACATTACTGTTTAGCATAATGGTATTGGTTATATATTGCTGACATACATCAGAATGTAGACATGATATTTATTAAGTAACCTAAAGCATACGAAATTCTCATAAACTGATTGTCAAACCTCTGTCAATTTAAATGTTTTCAATATAATGAAAGCGCTACTATTTATCAAAATTTGCAAGTAAAATATGTAGGTGCCACATCTTTTTTAAGCAATCATGTTTCATCATCTCTTATAGCAACATGGAGAACAATCCTGTCTCGTAAAAGATTCATGACACAACTTTGCACTCTCGTATGCTTGCTTTCTCACAAAAACAGTGCAAATCCTATCAAAAATTTAGCAGAACCCCTGCCTCATCTGTTTAGGCCTGAAGCTAGTTGCGGGGACAACTCATTAGGGACAGGCTCATTAAAACCAGCCCTGGAGCGAAAGCAGTTTGCAAGCTTCCTCATTTTTATTCACTTTCACCTAACCATTTGAGTTTCTTGTGTTTGCCGGATACTGAGCTTTTAATGATTCCGTACAATAAGCAGCGCTGTTTTGAGGCCTATGATGCTCAGCGGCTTACAAATGTGACTCCTTTATGCTTGCCAAAGCTAATGCAGCTCTGTTAATTTATATCGCTTTTGATGGCTAAGTGCCAAATTAATGACAGAATGAGATCTAATGCTGTTGTAAAATGAATTTGTTTTTTGGCTAATGCATGTAGCAATTTTCATTAAGTTAAAACTTTATATACAAATATTTGTCCTGTGTTTAAGTCATTTGTTTGTGTGCTTTCTCACGCCAATCACATGCATTCATTCTTACATACAGTATGCGCTTTCAGAACATTCATCAGTGGATGCTTCTATACAGATATATAGAAAAAGTAATATGCAATTACTCGTGTGTGAGGGATGAAGAGCTAGTTTGATGTACAATAGGATGAGTTTAGGGTCATCTAGTGAAACGTAGTTAAATGTTCTTTTTTATGCTGGGTACACACTAAGATGATGGATCAGACAGCAGACCAATTAGTGAGCGATACACACTTACCAATCAACTGCTTGAAAAGTCTGGCCTGACATCATAACTGGGCGGACATTTAAATTTGCCCCCCCCCCCAGTTGTGATGTCAGTGTCGGCAGTCCCTGTAGCAAGTGTGTGGGCAATTGGCGGGTCACCCGTACACACATGCAGATGCACCAATATATTTTTCAGATATATATCGGAATTGTCTGTTCTGCATGGCCAACCTTATATATTTGTGAGTGACGTCTTTCACAGATATATCGATAGCACACTCCCACTGGTGCACTTGCATGTATCATTCGTTGATCAATCTAACGATATATCGACAAGTTTGTACCCAGCATTAGTTTAACTGTGTTAGTGTTTAAGTGTGCAATAACAATTACAAGCAAATCCCAGCCACTTCAGAATTGGTCCAATCCAGTGGCAAACATAGGATTTCTAGAGGGGAGTTTCCAAATGCTTGATTTTAGAGTGAGTGTGGCCAGTCCATAAAGAGGGCAGAATTAGCACTTATCCAGCTTTACTATGCTTCACGCAAAGTGTATTATGTGTCATTATTCCAGCATATACAGGACCAGCGATCACAGTAAGCCATTATAGATGTCACACAAAGTGTAATATGTATCATAATTCCAGCATATACAGGACCAGCGATCACAGTAACCCATTATATGTGTCACACAAAGTGTATTATGTATCATAATTCCAGCATATACAGGAACAGCGATCACAGTAAGCCATTATATGTGTCACACAAAGTGTATTATGTGTCATAATTCCAGCATATACAGGACCAGCGATCACAGTAAGCCATTATATGTCATACAAAGTGTATTATGTGTCATAATTCTAGCATATACAGGACCAGTGATCACAGTAAGCCATTATATGTGTCATACAAAGTGTATTATGTGTCATATTTCCAGCATATACAGGACCAGCGATCACAGTAAGCCATTATATGTGTCATACAAAGTGTATTATGTGTCAGAATTCCAGCATATACAGGACCAGTGATCGCAGTAAGCCATTATATGTGTCATACAAAGTGTATTATGTGTCATAATTCCAGCATTGGCGAAAACCTTCCAAATTAGAGACTTTATCACTTGTAATACAAAAAACGTAATATATGCTCTGAAATGCCAATGCAATCTAGTCTACATTGGCAAAACAAGCAGGAACTTAAAAACACGTCTTGCTGAACATGTATATAACATAAAAAAAGGACTAGAAACTCATACCGTATCTATGCACTTTAAAAATGTTCATAAGCAAAATCCCGGCTCTATAAAAATGTTTTGGGGCATCCAGGCTATCATGCCAACATGGAAAAGCAAAGACCTTGAAATTAGACTATCTAAGGCTGAGATGAAATGGATATATAGATTAAAAACTTTGACTCCTAATGGCTTAAATGGAGACTTTGAAATTAAATGGTTTTTATAGGATTTTTAATGTATTCTATGTATTTATATACTTCCTATATTTCGGTTTCTATGTTATTATATGTTATTTTATATTATTAATATTATGTATTTATACATATTTTTTCTCTTCTTATCTCCCCTTTGTTGGCTATATATGGATTTTCATGTGAACTCTACATTTTAACCTGTTTGTTTGAAATGGATCCTTTCTTATTTGATGGAGTAAATAACTTTTTAAATGATGCACTTCCGGTCCGGGATTCAGTTGGAACGCATGGTGAAACGCACTAGGTACTTCCGGTTCCGGTTTCCGGTCCTAAAGGTCGACGTGGAACACATGACTTCCGGTTCCGGCGGTTCCTGAGTGCGTACTTCCGGGTGCGGCGGCCTCCGATGATGTCACTTCCGGCGGCCTCCGTTGATGTCATTTCCGCTCGCGGCATGTGCCGCGAATGGCGCCAACACAGATGGGAGGATCATCTAATTAGAACAAGTATATATATGGCTATTTGTTCATTGTGTCACCAGGCTTCTGATGAAGGACTATAGGTCCGAAAAGCTTTAAGCTGCGGTGATACAATTAATGTGTACCTTGTGGTGAATTAGCTGGAATCATCCTAATCTGCTACCTTGTGGAGGAAACAAGTTTCCGGGACTTTTTGACCTCTTACCTGGCACCATCGGGACGGTAACATTTGTTGGATGAGATATAGCTATTCTTTCACCGATTAATACCCCTGTGTGGTGATATGCTCATTTAATTTTTTTTAAATGTGAGTTTGAAATCCTAATAAAATTTGTGTATTTCTTTATGTGACAATATCACACTATGTATTTTTGTTTATTTTGAGTCACTGAAGATTATACCCTTGGACAAGTGGATTCCATCCCTACATATGCTTGAGACAGTATAATTGTATATGGAAAAGACTATCCTATTAAAGGAACGGAAAATAACTGGAAAATTATTGATGTAAGGATTTTTTGTGTTTTACCTTATTTATATGGTGAAGCGCCATATTTTGAGGGGATATTTGTACTATTAGTTTCTGACCATTAAGATTTGTGAAGAGTCTTTGTTTTCCCCTCATTGGCTGCATCATCTGGTGTGCGCAGTCGATATCTTTTCTTTGTTATAATTCCAGCATATACAGGACCAGCGATCACAGTAAGCCATTATATGTGGCAGTAGGGCCATCCTGCCTGAGCTGAATTGTTTTTTTCAGAAGTGTGCTCCATTCCAGAGCATAGGAGCAAGTCCTGGAGTCTGGGTGAGCAGCAGAAGAACCTAGCATTGCCCTGGACATATATGTACATATCGGTCTCCTTATGTACTGGATAGTGTATTATTATACAATAATAATTAACCCTATTAATGCTCTATAGCAGTGCACTCCTAACTGTGAATGTTTTCAGCATCTCCTAGTTGGTTCACAGGTGTAGTTATTACTGGCTGACATGTTAAAAGATTCCTAGATGGTGCTAATCATTTAATTTGTGAAACTGAGAAGAAAATGCTGCACTAGTAGCATTCTATTATATTACTATTTCTATTGTGGTCATGGTGTGAGCTGGGGAGAGGGGTTTCCAGGCAGCCGGAAACCCCCTCCTGCATTTGCCTATGCAATCACTCATGACTTATGGGTATAGGCAGTTAAAAATGCAGGCACTGTAATAGGTTTAGATCAGCTCTTGTAAATTGCATACTATTAGGAAACATTTAAAATTAATGTTTTTCTGTATAAAACCACACTGGTGTGGTGCTGTATCCGGACCCAATACTTGGGAGCATGGACAAGTGTGGGGATATGGCTATGCTCCCTTGTGGGCTCTCTTTACATGCTGTGTCACCCATTGGAGAGGACATGGTTACACCACCATGAGGGCGTGGCTGTATTTATCATGGCAGCTTTGCTTCCCCTCCCCTTGGTAACTCTGGGTATATGTAAAGAGAACCTGTCACCTACTGTACATATATTGGATATACCAAATTTATATGCCTAACCGATATTCATGAGAAAGCAGACCATAAACTCATTAGGCATGACTAATATTCGTGAGATCTGGCTTATATCTTTGAGGCACTAATTGAATTGTTAACTTGTATTTATATCAATATTGATGAGCCCACAACCAGCTTGTAGGGAACAGCTTACAGTAGTGGTGAACTTTTGCACTCCAGCTGCTGTGGGACTACATATCCCAACATGCCCTGCAACAGTTTTAGCATTCCCTAATAGCAAAATTATTGCAGTGCATGCTGGGATATGTAGTCCCACAGCAGCTGGAGTGCCAAGGTTCACCAGCAAACGCTATAAGTATTTCTGTATGTTATAATATGGTAACCAGAATAGCATTCAGTTGCTTTATAGTTTTCTGCATAGTTATCTGACAGAGACTGCTTGAATGTCTGTTGACTGCGTCAAAATAAAAATGAATCACATAATTCCTTTTTGCTCAGGTAGTATGGTTTAATTGATGAACAATGTAAATGATTTAATAATAGGCAGAGAATCTGTAATGCTGGCCATACACGCTACAATTATCGGGACGATCCGCCCGATATCGGCGGATCGCCGCGATAATTGTAGCGTGGGGGGGCGACCGAGGGTTAAATATTGCTCGGTCGGGCATGCTGGATTGTCCAGCATGCCCGTCCGAGGCGATATTACCCGGTAAACTGTCGGCTGCATCGGGCAGTGTATGCCCAGCGCAGCCGAATGACAGACATTTCCTGTGTTCCTTCCTACGGAAGGAACAGGGAAATGTCTCCTCCCCCGGGGGCGGAGTGTGGATGTCGGGCTATACACTGTGAGATTTCTCTCACAGTGTATGCCGCTGACATCTGCGGCTGGCAGCCGGCCAGATAAAATGTCTGTCGGTCTGACAGACATTTTATCTGGCAGTGTATGCCCAGCATTAGTAATAAAAATGTCCTAATGTGAAGTAAAGTAGTGAAAACATGTATGGCCCACTATATTACATTATCCCATCGGGTCTGAGGCAGAGATGAACACAAGTCCAGTGTATCTATGTGTTTTCGCTGTACGCATGTGCTGGAACCCGGCGTATGCAACTAAGGAAGATGCAGATTTATATGCAAACCAAACACTTATCCACTTGCTACTAAAGAGATATAACTGGGTTGTAGGCACAGTTTAGTAAGGACATGTTGACAGAACTGCTGGATATTCACATTTATATAAACAATTGCGTCTGTATTCAGACCTGTTGCACCAAGGATAGGGCTGGAGCTAATGTGCACTGATGATGATGGTGATGTCTATGAAACTACAGTAAGCCTATGGATAGGGGTTGTATATATACAACTGTATATGTAGGTGATCATATGCATTTTTTGTTCAATGCACACAATGCAGGCGATTACATCTAACATGCCTAAGCCCCATAATCACTATTTTATCATTTGTTCATAATATTTACAGAATTATTTTAACAATAGTTAAATTAAAAAAGTAACTACATGCTGAAGTGAGAAAGTTCTGTAACCCATTAAACCCTACATGAAACCTAGAAGAGCTGTCAGTTTAAGCAGAACTAGCTCTCCTTTAAAACCCCTAATGTACTTACATACAGTATATAGCCAGCTTCCTAACAGCAAGTCTATGGTGCTCTCAATGTGCATTACAGTTTATCACAGTATGACAGTTCCATATACAGTGTGACCAATAACTAGAATCAATATGTTAATGCATTTGCATTATTGCAGCTTGCACTGACTAAACCTTAATCATTCATACAGTACATAAGGAGTTGGCCTGATTATTGCCATCGTCATCAATGTACAGGCTACACAGAAATCCTGCAGCACAACACAGCCCCTGGGGCTTCAAAGCAGTATTCATAGATGCTACTCAATCTTGCTCATTTCTGCTGTTCAAGTGCTAATGTGTCACCTCAGGAGAATAGACTAGAGAGAGAACAGTTGTGCAAATGCATCTAATCTTGCCAGCTAGTGCTTTTTGATGGGTTGTAGTGTGAAGTAAGCTTAGCTAAATCCTATTGAGGAAAGCAACGAGAAGGGCATATACAACAGCCACACACACACTTTCCCCACCACCAGCTACCATTATCATCCCACTCACTGCCTTATGTAGCAATTACTCCCCAAACCTTTCAGCTTGTATAATCATTTGGGCAAAGCAATCTTTAACTTCTGTTTACTGTCATTTTTTTTGTTTTGTTATTTAGTTGTACTGTGATCCCTTCACATATGTAATCTAGGCAGCACATTGTAATCATAAACTATTATTATAATAATTATTATTATTATTATTATTATTATTAATAATAATAATAATAATAATTAGGATTAATAAACTAAATCTATAAACACAACTAGAAAGGGGTCATGTTTTTAGGTTGAGAAATTGTGGTGACATTTTACAGACCAAGTTGCACAGATGCACACAGGGCCAGATTAACACTAGGGGGCATATGGGACTACAGCCACAGGCCTCCACATATATTTTCAGCCCCAGGTCCATGTGGCTCTTAATCTTGGTTGCACAGTTCCGGCAATACAATATTCAAGGTCCCTTTTGCTTCGCCATTTTGCAGAATGCCAATCTGCACTGAAAAGTATTTATACCATTGCATTTTGCAGAATTTATATTCTATAGACTCATCCCATGAACGGGATGCAGTCAGGAAGCAAGAAGCAATGTCGACAAGGTACTAATGACAGGTGTCAAAATCCCAACACCTGTCATTAGACCTATGCCGGGAGCCCAACGCCCAGCATACCGAACGAAGGTAAGCCGGGCGCTGGCCGCGGTCAGCCGCGGGGCGGGAGGGTTAGGTTTTAGGGCTCCCGGGGGGATTTTGGGATAGTCATCCCCCGGGAGGGTCAGGTTTAGGCTAGGCGAAGGGGGAGTTAGGGTTAGGCACCCCTGGGGGGAGGTTAGGGTTAGGCACCCTCCCGGAAGATTTAGGCTTAGGCTGCAGGGATGGGGGGGTTAGGTTTAGGCACTTAGAGGGGGGTTAGGGTTAGGCACTAGGGGGAGGTTAGGGTTAGGCACCCCTAAGGAGGTTTAGGGTTAGGGGGGAGAATAGGGTTAGTTATACTTACCTTTTTAGCTGTCGGGATCTTCACCCATGCCAAGCTTCCATCAGGACTTCAACCGCCGGCCATGCAGCTGGCAGTATTACATACTGATTCCCCATGAACCCCATGCATCCGATAGAACATTAAAACAGTTGCACTTCAAAAGAGAAGTTGTTTTCACAGTTCAATTTAAAAAAAAGTTAAAATAATTTTTTTACTAATTAAAAAATATTATTTAAATAGTGTTTATTCTTAATAAATTGAATACACTAATGTTAACTTGAACAGTGAACCTCAGATGGAAATAAAGAAACATATAGCATGATGGTGAACAGCTTGATTCAGGGTCTACTAACAATTATAAAAGAAAAGGTAGCGCTGATAGACAAATAAAAACAATTTCTTATGACACAGTGTGCAATAAAACAAATAGATTTCAATGTTTCAATTCAATGATCTGTAACAATATGGTTAAAAAGAACAAGCTGCTTAATCTGACAGAATTATATCAATAGTCTCCCCAGTATGTCTCATCTGATATGACTTTCCAGATGGTGTATGGAAATAGTAAACAAATTCACATAAATATGGGATCTCACCTAATAGGAAATGTTTGAAATGACAAATCCGGTATATATAGTGATGCTTTGAAACTGAAGTCTCAATGATGGGCTGCATAAACGGCACAGTGAGGCTGAAATGGAAGCCGCAGG
This sequence comes from Taudactylus pleione, assembly GCA_031769625.1. Classification (NCBI taxonomy): domain Eukaryota; kingdom Metazoa; phylum Chordata; class Amphibia; order Anura; family Myobatrachidae; genus Taudactylus; species Taudactylus pleione. Next base: position 23,705,559 of record JAUIMM010000065.1, on the reverse strand, counting down.
AGTATGAAGGAGTATGAGGGTGCCGTGGTGTAATACCCATCTGGTCCTGTGGCTCACCTCAGCCTTGGTCGGCTTCTTGTTGCACAGTCTCCATTTGAGGCTCCCAGACTGAATCGGCTGACACTCTGCATCTGTGTCAGCACCTGAATAGCCAGCAGCCACTGTGTGTTTGTATCCAGATAGACGTAGCGTGAGAAGCTCCCGGGGATGCGGGAAGGAAAGGAGAGATCATGTCAGTGTAAGTCTGTCCCAAAATAGCAGCATAAGGACAAATAGCCCATGAACCTTAACGCGTTTCTCCGGGACTTGATTAAGTTTCTTCAGAAGGAGGGCATGCCTCAAACGGAGACTATGCAACAAGAAGCCGACCAAGGCTGAGGTGAGCCACAGGACCAGATGGGTGTTACACCATGGCACCCTCAATTACCTTCATACTCCTGCGGCTTCCATATTAGCCTCACTGTGCCATTTATGCAGCCCATCATTGAGACTTAATTTTCAAAGCATCACTCTATATACCGGATTTGACAGGTCAAACATTTCCTATTAGGTGAGATTCCATATTAATGGGAATTTGTTTACTATTTCCATCCACCATCTGGAAAGACATATCTCAGATGTGACATACTGGGAGACTATTGATATAATTCTGTCAGATTAAGAAGCTTGTTCTTTTTAACCATATTGGTACAGATCATTGAATTGAAACATTGGTTTATATTTGTTTTATTTGCTTTATTGCACACTGTGTCATAATAAATTGTTTTTATTTGTCTATCAGCGCTACCTTTTCCTTTATATTTGCTGTTTGTTTTGCTGGGTGGCAGTACCCACTTAGTGTAGCAGCTCATTAGACAAATTTAGCTCTCACATAGTCTACATTGCGCACCTGTTTCTATTCCTTCCTCTACTGACAATTGTTTACCAATTTGTTTTAAAATCTTTGAACCAGTGAAACAGGACGGACATGTTGTAACATTGCCAATTTTTTCTGCAAAAGCCTGTAAGTATTGCGAAAAAGGAATGATATTAGAAAGTCATGGTTATTATCTACAACATTATTGGTTAGAGGATATAATTAAAGGGAAATTGGGCTATTTGGCCCATGTATTGAATTAAGTTACAGAACTTAACATAGAAAGTGATTCATCTGTAATTAATATTTCTTCAGTTATTTGCACTAATGCACTGATTAGGGGAGGTATTTAAAATGTGATCTATTACCAACAACAAGTGTCTTTAGCTAAGAAAATTATTGTTACTGTACTACATAAATGCAAGAAAAACCTATGAGAAACAGAGAATACTGTGATTTATGTGAGGTAATTCTCATATCTAAATGTATTTTCTTTTAATTGCCATATATTGTGCTTTGTATCATATGGACCAATGTGCACTAATCTGCTCCATGCTATAGCAAACAATAAGATACTTGTTTTTGTTTCCTAAAATATAGCTGTCTGGGTGCTGTGGGTTACAGCACATTAGGACAAATCTCACCATTTTATTAAATAAGCCCAATTTTACAAAAGCTTACATAATAGTGTTGTGCAGACACAAAAGAAGCATTAATTTAATTGCCACAAAAGCAAAACTCCCAATTTTGTCAACAACCAAGACACGTTACCTTAGGTGTGGGCACAATTGTATGGGAACATGGTCATGTCACAAGGGCGGCATGGTCTCATCATCTAGGGTAGGGACGGACAATCAGTGGCCCACCAGCTGTTGTTGAACTATACATCCCAGCATTCCCTGCCACAGTTTTGAAATTTGGCCAAGCTGAAACTGTTGCATGCTGGGATTTGTAGTTCAACAACAGCTGGAGGGCCACTTATTGCCTACCCCTAGTCTAAGGCATGCTGATAACTTTTTGAAATACAAGCTGCCACTTTCCTGACTTCCCCTTCCTAACACCCACTATTTGTTGTGTGAACTAGTGACATTTGTTATGCAGAACAGCAGGGAACACGAACGGCACCCAAATTTTCCCATTCATAGGACCAAGATGTTCCAATTGGGATGGTGGGACAGATCTCTAAAACTGAGACTATCCTGGCTAAACCAGGACAGTTGGATGGAATGCAGAAGTGTTTTGTTCAAACATAACGCAGACTTATTTTACATATGTGTGCAAGCTATGCACTGCAAGGTGCCATTATTTACATTGTAAGCATAGCAATTTATCTTACAGAGAAGAAGAACAGTATTTTCCTGCTGGTTATGACTGGAATATTGCAGCTAAAATGTAAGATGAGTTAAGATTGTGAACAAATTGACTGTAGCGGGGAAAGAACAGAGTGAAAACATAAGAATGAACAGGCCAAAAATACATAAAGGCGCTGCATCATCATCAGACTGCCTAGGAAAGCCAGGAGCAGAATGAAACCAATGAAAGTGTGGAGAGAATTTATCATAGCTGTGCACACTGTTAGACTGAACAGCAACAAGACCAGGAGAATATTAATGTATCTCCAGATATCGGGTTTTTTTTCCTTTCATTTTAGTGTGAAAAAGCATTTCTCTCTGCTTGGAAAATATAATAGGTACATTTCAGAGACTATGGTCACACTCTGGGGGGCTTCTGAACACATAACCCCCTATTATTAAATGGCTGGTAGCATTTACAAACATTAAACACATAGATGTTGCTATAGTAACAAGAATCATGAGGTAAAAATCTGACAACAAAGTAAATGTTTGGCCCAATAATTGTAGATAAATAGTTATGCTTCCAATGTTGACAGGGTCATGTATAAACAAACTCGTTATTCTGCAGAAGTCTAGGAAAGTTATTGTACTGATATTGACTTATAAAGGTGCGGCAGTGACTTAATGTTACTTGGATGCTGTCACAACCTTTACTGATTAGAGATTCAAAACAAACAGGTGTTTCACACTGGGTATACTTCTAAAATTGCTTTCTTTTTATTCCCAGTAACACATGAAGAGCTACGGGGGGATTCATGCAGTATAGATCAGTCAGACATTGACAGCGCATCAGACTTTGACAAGCTGTTTGGTGCTGTTTAAAGTCTAACTTAGGCCTTGGCCCATCAAGGCCATGACTATTGAATTATTGACAGCCTCTCAGAGTGGTGTAAAGGAAAATAGTGCTACAGTCTCAGTTCAATAAAGATGAAATGGAAACAGTCTCTGAAGCTTACTTTAGCACGTTAAAGGGGTTTTAATGGGCTAGTTTAAAATTCAATAAAAGAATGCATTAGACTGATTAGATTTGCTGTGGTTAAATGGCAGGCAGAAACACAAACTTTGTATAAGTATTACATAGGGCAAAAAAGTTACTTTTAATAAAGTGCTCCTGGAAGATTTTTCACAATCTGTATTTTAAATTAACAGTTTCATTGAGCTCATTTCAATGTTTTGTATGGAGTCCATTTATAATAGTCCATGTATTGTTATGTGATTCACTAATTTATCTGCTGTGGTGATGTTTTTACAGATCATATAGAACGATGGAGTAGATCGCAAAATGATTAATACAGCATGGGCCTCATTTAGAGGTGGACGCAATGCTGATATTTTTGCAGATCGAGCGATTGATTGCTAACGCCGCACTGTGTATGAGCAGCGATTACATTGCGATTACTCTCGCACCTAGGAACCACTTGCAAAGTGAGTGACAGGTAGTCAGCGTCTGGGAGAGGTAATGGGGGTTAGAAAAACGTAGGCGTACATAAATTAGCCATTGTGATCACCTTCGGAGAATGAGAGCTCTCTGCAAGTCATGAGAGCTGCAGTGTTTGCTTCTGGTTAGACTTGCCTTACATGCTGTGTGACTGCTCGATGTGCATTGATAGTACCGATGTTTACACTGTTGTATGTCATCGGACTGACATATGAACAGTGATCCATGAGAGTATGCAGTTGCGATTGCATTAGCGGAAATCTCTGAACTAGGGCCCTCATTCAGAGCCGGACGCTCTGAGCAGAGCGCTCGCTCTGAATGAGGGCCGTCCTCCATAAAAATGGAGCGTCCTCCTGGACGCTCGTATAGCTGTGGGTCACCACCCACAGCACATACGAGCGTGCAGGATGATGGTCGCGATGGTCTTGACCATCGCGACCATCGCCAGTGCGACCAGAAGCCTGTGGTCGGGTTTTTCGACCACAAGCCCTGGAGTGATTTTGGCTCTATCAGAGCCAAAATCACTCCCACTGACATCACTAGTGATGTCAGTGGGGCCGGCTTCTGACGGTAGGCGTTCCCTTGGGAACGCCTCCGTCTGGCAGGCACGCCCCGGCACGCCCACCAAAGGGGGCGTGCTGTCAATCAACATCGACAGCACGCCCCCTTTGATCAGACACTACGAGCGAAGGAAAGTCCTTCGCTCGTCGCGTCTGGCGCATGCGCACGACGGAGCTCCCTCCATCGTGCGCATGCGCAGTGCACACCATCGACCCACTTGCGAGTGGACAGCCACTTGCGCGTGGGTCTGAATGAGGCCCAAGGCCCATTGTGTTCAGGATAATGTGCAGACCTAACCAGTGGTTTGGGCAATACCATGTGGAATTCATGATATACAGATGTGTCCACATACATCTTACCTCCATGTGCTACAAGTCATCTTTTTATGTGACTTTTTACCTTCAAATGCTTCTTATATACAAAACAATGCAAATTTGATGCACGAACAACTTCTGCTGATTAAAATGACGTGTGGCATGCATGTATTCCTTGTGCAACTGTGGGTGTATCTACCTGCACAATGCTACGTCACAGTGTTACTTGCTGTGACACTGTAACGTTGTGTTTCACATGCAGATACAGCAGCACTCACCCACAGACTATAGGCATGCCACATATCATTTTAATCAGCAGAAGCTGTTTGTGCATACTATGCACGATGTTTTGTGAATAAGATATATTTGAAAGTAAAAAACACATGAAAAGAGACTCTGTGCTACCGAGTCACGCCAAGGCATGTATAATGCGCAAAGAAGTGAGATGTATGTGAAGACATCTGTATTGTTTTGCAGGTATTTTTAAAAAAATGACACTTTTTTTTTCAAGGAGCTATAAAAATGATCTACAAGCAAAGGTGACTACTATGTGGCCCCAAAAGTATATACATTCCAGGTTAATAACAAATAATTTAGCAGATTGTTTATTGTGCAATTAGTACTATGCCCAATTGGATACTGTCTTGATATGGACACTGTGATGTGTGTGACTTTATGAGGGTATGACGAGACTCTATCACAAATTTGATATGGGGCCCATACATTCTATTTACACCCCTGCCTAGAAAAGCTAGAGATAGTCTAAGCCTGGCCATACATCATCATTTAGTTTCCAGTACAGGCATGTCTCTTCCAATTTTCTGCCATCTGGTGGACAAGAAGGTAGACTACTGATCCATCTTCAAGTATAAGCTCAATTCCAAAAGACACAAAGCTATTATCCTCTGAGTGCTAAAGGAAAAAGCGCAGGGGAAGCAGGGCTCAGAGCAGCAAGGGCCCTACAATAGGGAAATCCTCTACCAGGCCCTACAGCAGCTGCTGTCCTACTGTAGTAGTTATGCCTGTGCACTTTAGTGTAATATTTGTTTCATCCACATTCATAAACTATCTGGACACATAACTTCCAACCATTGAGACATTGATAATTGTGGCCAAATAAGCCCCACCCTACTCTGGGCAGATCTTTCTAAATAATCCGTGTTTAGCAAACCCTTTTAGTACAAACTCATTCACTTTCAAGTACAGCAACTGCAAAATATTCTGCAAAAGTCAAGTCTATTGTGAGAGACGCCTTCCCATTTTCTCCATGTATTATATGACTTCCGTTAATGCTTCTTCTGAATTAATACTGTTACACAAAGACAACCAGAATACTACACTACCTCATGCCTGTCAGAAAAGTACATGCCTGACTGAAGAGGTATAAAATTAGTATAAATGCCACTCCTGTTCATTCACATTCTTAGCCACTCCTGATCATTCACATTCTTAGCCACTCCTGATCATTCACATTCTTAGCCACTCCTGTTCATTCACATTCTTAGCCACTCCTGTTCATTCACATTCTTAGCCACTCCTGATCATTCACATTCTTAGCCACTCCTGATCATTCACATTCTTAGCCACTCCTGTTCATTCACATTCTTAGCCACTAATGATCATTCACATTCTTAGCCACTCCTGTTCATTCACATTCTTAGCCACTCCTGATCATTCACATTCTTAGCCACTCCTGATCATTCACATTCTTAGCCACTCCTGTTCATTCACATTCTTAGCCACTCCTGATCATTCACATTCTTAGCCACTCCTGATCATTCACATTCTTAGCCACTCCTGATCATTCACATTCTTAGCCACTCCTGTTCATTCACATTCTTAGCCACTCCTGATCATTCACATTCTTAGCCACTCCTGATCATTCACATTCTTAGCCACTAATGATCATTCACATTCTTAGCCACTAATGATCATTCACATTCTTAGCCACTCCTGATCATTCACATTCTTAGCCACTCCTGTTCATTCACATTCTGAGCCACTCCTGTTCATTCACATTCTTAGCCACTAATGATCATTCACATTCTTAGCCACTCCTGATCATTCACATTCTTAGCCACTCCTGTTCATTCACATTCTTAGCCACTCCTGATCATTCACATTCTTAGCAACTAATGATCATTCACATTCTTAGCCACTCCTGATCATTCACATTCTTAGCCACTCCTGTTCATTCACATTCTTAGCCACTCCTGATCATTCACATTCTTAGCCACTCCTGTTCATTCACATTCTTAAACTTAAAGGGGAGATGTAGAGTGTGACTGTATGCTGCAGGGCTTACCATATGCAGACCCAGGGACGAAGAGAGGGTAGAAGTGGGTACTTTCTTCCTGGGCTGGTTGGAGGGTCCCAGGTCAGCATGCAAAGCAAGGGTCTGATTAATTACCGATCGCAACTGCGTATACGCACTCAATTGGCCGATTGTTGCCTACTGCGCATGCGTATGCGCTGTAGTGCGCGTGCGCAAACCGGCCACTGCGATCGGGAATGCAATTGCAGTGACCAGACAGACCCATCTCAGAGTGATTGACAGGAAGTGCCATTTGTGGGAGGTGATGGGGGTTGTACGGAGAAACGCAGGCGTGCCAGTGTGTTTGAATTCAGTTGCATGGGCGTGCATAATATATCCACTGTGATGCCGTACGCAGCTTGAGCACACAGAGCGTGCAATGAAGTTAGCAATTCCTGAGTAAGGTCAGATCTTGTGCAAGTGTGTGTGAGGCAGTGATGGTACTCGATAATACCGATGATTTTGCAGTCGTGTTAAGGATTACGGATGTGTGTAAGGTAAAGTGGGTGTCCTTATGTTGTGCTGCGATAGCATAACGATCGCAATGGATTAGCATACTGTCACAGTGAGAGTACATGAGTAATCGCTATTACAATCACAGTTGTGAGCTGTAATGAATCAGGCAAAAAGGCCACTACTGCTCACCACAACTGACTAACAGTGCAGCAGCACATCGGGTAGTGAGAGTGCCGCTGCACTGTTAGTGGTAGTGGGCAGAGAAAAGAAGTATAACAGGTGGGGGCATTCACACTGTTAACCCCCCCTGGAGTCGCTCCCCTACGCTGCACATTGTAATTTCTTAAATTTTTTGGAAGGAACATAACCACGCCTCAAAGATTGGGTCATGCCACCACAGTACCCACGGCTGTCAGAGCTCTCGATGGCCCTGTGCAGACCTAGAACATTATAATGATTGCCACATGCAGTTTTCTCATTGCTGCCCTGCGGATTGAGAAAAGAAGACAAGCACTACTGTACATATAGGTGTGCAATCATTGCTGCTGTCCAGATAGCAAAGCTGATGGGGTAACACCTCGATGGGTTATTGGGGGTCTGTAAGGACATACTGCTCCCTGCAAAAGTACTTGGCATGCCCTGAGGATGCTTCCACTGCACAGGTAGCTGCTATTGTACCACTATTCTGTGATGTCTGGGGGTAGTGGAGACTGACCCAGGTTGTGGGAATGCCTGCTCTGAGGGCAAGAGTAGGCCTTTAATAAAGGAAATGGGGATACAATTATGAAATAAAATGATGGTGGTCTTTTCATTTTTGTGTGTCTCTTGACAGATTGTTGTGACTGATTTAATCATTAATGGCATCTCTTCAGAAAGGTTTTATTTTAGTTTTGGCTATAACAGTATTTAAAACTTGCTATCGTTATATACACATATCCAATTCAGGCATGGTAATATTTTCTTTATTTTCATATAATGCTGACAATGTACTGAAAGAAATTCCAGGCACAGTAAGTCTCTGCCTGAGGCACTAAAAGATAAAATGACTTGCCCAAGGTCACAAGGAACTTGGGACGCGGGAATCAAACCAAGCTTCCCTGCTTCAGATTCTGTCACAGTATGTGTTACTTCCTACTGAGCTATTCCCCTCTCACTTGCACAAGTATACATTGTATAGCTGCAGAACGCATTTCAGAAACTAGACTGTGGCTGGTTTCCCCAAATGATAAAATTAGCAATTCCCATGAACAGTTGGTTTTGTAGTGTATGTTTCATGTTTAGCCAAGGATCTGGAGACAACAGGTGTATACTATATGGATTATTTCTATAGATGCTTTGTAGTGAAGCATAAAACTATTTTTATACAGTAACATGAAAAATAAGACTGTGCTGCATTCATTTGTCATACTGCATAATGACTATTTGGAAAAGTCGCCAACAGAATTTCTTAAATGTCACTCGTATGGACAAAACAAAAAAAAAAAAAAGAATAAGTAATGATGAAATATATTCATGAACCAGATCATTTAGAAAGCATCAGTAATGTAATCCACAAACCGAAAGATTATTTTGGAGCAAATTGGTTGCGCAGGGACAGATACTGTATGCTTTTGTGCACTGCGCCAGCCAGTTGTAAAATGTCCTTGTTAGGAAGGTGCACCCTTTTTCACTGCATTTGGTCCTATGGCAATAAATGGGGTGACTTGTTATAGCATATGCAGCACAACAATGTGCTACTAGTTTTGTATTGGATCGAGGCCATTACACATCTTGCAAAAGATGTAAGTAACTTTGGACCTGATTCAGTAGCGTACGCAAATGAGAGTACGTATGCATGACAATCGATTGTTTACCACAGAGCATGCGTATAAGCTGCACTGCGTATGAGCAGCGATCACATTGCGACTATGGATGCCCAAAGGAGGGACAGGCTATTAGTGTTTGGGGGTGGTGATGAAAGGCTGGTCAAAAAAACGTAGCCGCGTCTGTGCGTTTGAACGCCGTTTCATAGGCATGCATAAATTAGCTGCATTTGCATCATGAGAGCTCTCTGCGTGTGAGGAGACTTGCAGTTTCTGCGGCTGGTCAGACTTGTTCTAAATGCTGCGTAACTGTGCGATGTGCGTCGATGGTACCGATGTTTACGCGGAAAAGCAACATTGTATGGGTATGAGAAGGCAGCAGTGGGCGTCTCTATGTCAGCTGTGCTTTGGCAAGCGTTAGCATATTTTAGCAACTGCGATCCGTAGGCGGTTGCAGTTGCAATCGCAGTTGCATATGTTTCTGAATTAGGCCCTTTGTTCTTTTTTTTGTACAGTGTGAGAAATTCTGTCCTTTGTGAGACAAATGGATAAATGTATATGAGTGTGCCAACAGCTTAATGCTGGGTGCACACTGTACATATAGTGTTCTCACAGCCGGCACGCGGTATATCGTTCAGTGCATATGCAGCTGTGTAAACACGAAATTCTGTAATTACGTAATTCACAGGTATAACACGTTGACCATGCAGCACAGCAGATACAATAAATCTAAATATATATTGTTACATTGGGACATACATTGTTGCATTTGATAAAAATACCCCAAAAATAAGACCCTCTACTACACAAATGTTCGTGTGTGTCTGCATCTGTGTGAGTATTTTTTATACAACATAAATGGCTGAACAACAAACAAGTGGCATAAAGAATTAACATGAAACATTGTATTCCTGAATACAAAAAAGCCTAAAATCTTATAGTTGTGCATTTACATTAACAAATTCTCTTCATTGGAATAATCTCTTTTCTTCTTCAAATTTATACCTGCCAAGCTTCACATGCATTTAAATAACTGATGTCAGATAAGCAACATGCTGGAAGTCCCATATTAGGACTATAATTTAAAATACAATGAGGCAGGCATCAACTGTCGCATTGACATGCACAAAAATATTCCATGTGGACTTGTAAAGTGCATTCTAAAAGCTTCGTATAACTATGTGACTTAAAATAATGTGAATCTTCAAGAGTAGCTTTTTTAAGTAATTTGTCTAATATGACCCCATACTCATTTTCCCGACATCGTTTCCAATGTGCCTCTTTCTGTCAAATCACAAAGAGATTCTAACAGTACAACTAAATTTATGTTCATTTTCTTTCTGCTGGATTATATTTGCTACGTCAAGCATTATAAGTAAATCAAAGACGCTTCTCAGAGGCTATAACAGTAGCGCTAATCTCCTGACCAAAATTCAGAAGGCAGCTTAGCCATCTCCAGCTTGAGTCATTTCCAACTGATTTGACTTACTCTAATTACAGCCTTTATGTAATAAAAGCCATTTGTATGTTGCCATGAAGCATTTTCATTGCAAATACTCAGAAATGTGCTGAGTTTATACTCCCTAGCTGATTAAGAAAATGGTCCTCTCTGGCTCTTCCTCTAATTAGAAAATCACACTGCACAGAAATCACGAATCCTTGAACATTAAAACCACAGTGTCCTCTGCCTGTGCTGGAATAATTTCCCCAAGCAGGACACCGCAGGGCCGCTGTTGCCCACTTAAGATTTGAATTAGAAGCAATTTTCATATTTGTGTATATTAGACTGTGATCTTATTCAGGCCAGACACTTCATCTAGTAATAAGGATATAATTAAACAAATGATTAGAATTTAGACCAGGACATTACCGAGGAATAGTATGAGAGGTACATTTTACAAATGTAGCCGGAACTTTTTTTTTCTTCATGTTATTGTCACTTTTAAAGTACCTGAAGAAATATCGTAAAAATATGACTGTTTAAATTATTGTTTATTTATTAACGAACACAAAGTAGATGAATCATCTATGATACAGTATACTTGCCTACTGTCCCGAAAGATGCGGGAGACTCCCAATATTTCGGGTAACCCCCTGCACCCCCTGGAAGAGTAGGCATATCTCCCACATCCCGCGCACTTACTACTGAAGTGGGCAGGTTGGGGAGATTTTTGGGAGAATTTATGGGTCCGTGGGTAGGTAGCGGGTCTAAAATGATGCGAATCATGTCATTTAGTCCCGCCCCCTACTCGCGGACCCACAAATCACCAGTCTAATGACGTATATGGTCTGTCTGTGCCCCGAAGATGTCAACAGAATCTCCTCTCTGGGTTTCTCCCAGGGAGAGGATTTATAAAGTCGGCAAGTATGTGATACAGCTGCTGTATTTTTATAATCATTTTCCTAAATTCCTACATTGGCTCAAGTTCCTAAGGGCTAGAAAAGTAAGTGTACTTCACAATAATGGAGGTTGGAATCCCCATGCAGGATATTATGTGCAGGAACAGAATACCTGGACACACATAACTTAAAGCTTTATTTAAGGCCTGATTCGGAGTTATACGCTAATGATGCCTCTGCTGCAAATGTGTACAAAGATGCTATGCAAATGTTGCAGATGCCAGGAGATGTATTGAGACGGCCTTTGCAAAGCCAAGCATCTTTGTACAAAGACACAGCATCGGTCACTGATCATTCGATTATCGCAGTCCTGAGAGAGCCTATGGACCCGCAGAATGGCCATGGGAACTGAGATGCTGGAGCTATATCTCTTGTGTAGAGGATCGCAGATGCAGGGTGTGACACGCTCCGTAATGGTCGCCACATGTCTACATCCTTTGCTGCCAATCCCTGTTACCGCTTCCAAATGCATGCTGACTGTCAATCACACTGCGAGTACAAAATTGCTGCATACGACTACGGTAGTGTACCTTGTCACATGCACCATGTGACTTAGACGCATGTACCATTTACTGATAATGGCTCATATCCGGAAACACCGGCATTGCGTCCATCTCTGAATCAGGCCCATTGTGAGACTATATTAAGCCTGAAAAATATTGTTGCAAAATACACCTAAGCTGAGACTATTATTTATTATCTCTTAGGAAGAAAAAGCTTGTCCCGCTGCGCTCTCCTTGTGACTTTTGCAATTTGAAAACATTTATAGACCGGAAAACCTTGCAAAATTAATCCATCAAATAAAATCTATCACAACTTATTTTATAAGGCATGGAGTCATTGCGAGTGTACCCAATGGTGATACAGTACTTCTGAGATTTGAAAAAAAACAATGATTATATCCTATAATAAAAATGTTAATCAGCCAAATCATTAATATGATGATAAAATATAATCCTTCCTAATTTTAAATGACTTACCTATTGGCAATGTAGAAGTGTTCTAGCTGAAACATAACTCATTTGCATAGTCATGAAAAGTTAGGTCTCCAGTGTGACCTATATACTGTTTATCTACATTAGAACAATGTATTAGATTCTGGCATATTTATCTGTACTTATTCTAGGAAAATATTAATTGATAACACTGGAATACATTTATTGTGTTTCTAAGTAAAACATAGTAAAGGGTTGCTGTCAATGTTCCCTTTTTCAGACATAGTGGCCTATTTATTAATGCATTATTTGCTGTCAAACCTTCAAAAACTGCTGTATTCAGAGGGTTGTTGAATTATTTAGGATTATTAGTAAAAGAAAAATGTCTGACTGGTGCGTCTAGAGGGAAACCATGTGGTAGGTATGGGGTTAAATTATCCTTCAGCCTGGAGAATTAAGGAACCACCTCCCAAAAGGTACCAAGTAGGGCTAGTGGATGAAATATTTGTACTCTGCCATTCAAAAAAAAAAAACCTGTTCTAAGTTTTAAGAACAGGGGTATTTTTACAACACTAGAGTACAAATATCTTATCTACTATGGCTATCTAACATTCAGCCTCTTCCACATATACCAGAGATATCTGTGGAGGCCCCTCTATTAAACTCCCTAACGGTTATAATTTCGCAGTTCACCTTCTAAACTTAAATAACTCTAGGGTGGGATGTACTACGTATCGCATTTTGGATGCGGTACATCCTGCCACTTATCGGGTACATTCCAGAATTAAGAGTGCCGTTATGTACCTATAATTGTGATTAAAATCACAAAGGACAGCTCTTCCGAAAAGAGCTGTCCTTTGCAAAGAGGGAACTTTGGGAGTCCTTCTTGAGGAACACTGGGAGGTATACGATTGGAGCCCTCCTAGGGCACAATGTGAAGAGAAGCCCATAGGCTTCTATTGGGCAAAACCGTCTATAGATGACATTTCCCGCAGGTCCAAGGTCCAGATAGTAACACATTCTGGAGCTTAGTACATATGGATAATGCGTCTAGAACTCAGAAAATGACAGTTTGGGGATTTTTGACTGCATTTTTCCTTTAGTACTTCCTGCCCTAAGTAGTTTATCTAATAAATGAACACTCAGACATTACATTTTGGTCAAATTTATTTGACATAATATTTCAAACTGGATTATTTAATTATTGTTATTATTATGTATACAAGAGAACAAATAACAGAATGAACAAACACATACTTACAAAATCAAGTAGTAGTGTTCATCTCTACTGCCAAAGCACTCCCAGGTGGGCTGTGTCATTTCCTGGAAGGGACAATTGACCTATTGCTACATACAGTATAAAAAGAGCACACCGAGCTAATAACAATAACCATTCAACTAAACTGTCGTTCTTTCCGCCACACTAACAAAGATAAAATCCAAAAGACCTAACGAAAAGGATGGAAGGGACGATTTCCAAAAGCAAGAAGGGAGTGTTACCAGCCTGCAGGCACTAATATAACAACCATAAATATGCCCCTCGGCACCTTATAGGTTACATTCAATTTAACCAATGGAAATAATCACAAAGGGAAAGTTAACATAAATCTTATAGTGGCCCTGCTCCTATAACCCAGCTCAAACACACTACACTCCTCCTTCTGCTTGTACCAGCAGTTCCCATAGTTTTCTATGGGGACTGAGAACATGTCCTATTTACCAAACATTGAGAAGCTAACACCATCTTTAGACCATCTTTCCACATCTTTATTGCAATCTATATTTGTACATAAGTGGCCCGATGGACGCACATGCACAAATAGTAATTCGTTAAGTACAGTATGACTATTAGTTATATCATATTTAAAATGTTACCTACAAATCCATACTTTGGGTACTGTGCATCAAACATTAAAATGCAATTTTCAGAGGTTTAATGCAATCTATATGATCCCTGTATGTATCAAAAGGTCCACAGCATATATTAGAGGTATCTGCTGTAGACCCATGTCACAGCAATCCCCATAGGCTTCTATAGGTCTGCGTTGTTACCGCATGCAGCTCCAGAAAGAGCATCTTGCTGGAGCTTGTGTCCAGTTGGCAATGCCATCAATAGATGGCATTTCCCTATAAAAGAGTATGGGATTCTTTTTGTAAAAAATCACGGCAGTCATTTTGACTCCCGTGTTAGAGACATGGAAGTCATTGCATCACTGGGAAAATTCTATATCAGAAAAGCTGCCCCCAGCATTAAAGCGATAAAAAAAGGTATCCAAGCAAATAGGTGCCCAATGTATCACAATGTATTTGCTATACTTGACCCATATACTGCTCTTTAGCTGTATAATAATATCTATAGCCATAGCAGTCCCTGTATTATGGTTAAGCAGTACGGGGGGGCTGTCCTGGAAGAAAAAATGTGATGTAAAGTAAATAGGACTTCACTAGGAATTAGCGGTGGCAGTTACAGCATACTACAATATTTGTAAAATAATGAGGGTAAAATGACTGTACAGTACATACAGTATAATGTAAATTGGTCTAATGTGACAGATTGCTACTAATGCAATTAGTACTGATGGACACCATTATAATGTTGCCTTAAGGCCCAGACATTTCTAGTTACATTACAGTATGATCTTGCATGCAATTGTGCTTTCGCTAATAGAAAAATTTTATATTTTTAATTTATCTTAAACCTCACTTTTTTGCTATTAAATGACCTCCAAACTCTAATATAAAGTCTAACTTTTTAATAGCGGGGTGAAAGCACACTCAAACTTAAATAATAATAAAAATCTACTGTGCAGAAAAGGTGACTCATGCTGAAAACAAATCCTGAATTTTAGCATACTACGAAACATTAAATGGGATATTATGGTATGCTATGCTGCATGGAAAAGTACAACTTCTCTAATGAGATCTCAGGTGTTTCAGTTAGACATGAAAAATGCAGGTTCTCTGTGATGCGCTGGAGACATTTTTGTTCACAAATCCATTTTTTCAACTGAAAATTGTGACTATGAATAAAGACATCCAGCTGTACAAAATTATGATTTAATGGACAAAATGAAGAGGCAGCACTGAAGCATATATGAGAAGGCCAATTTACATTAGAAGTATGCGCAAGTACAAGGAATTTGTATTTAACTGTCATTAAAATAAATTTGGTTTAAAAGAATGCTTTATATGCTGCTTGTAAAACAAATAATCCTTTAAACACTTTTGGTATAGAGTTCCAATCACACGATTACCTTTTCAATCATGTTTTAAAGTGGTTGACATGAAAATGTTACCAGCATCTGGTAAGAGATTTACTAAAGTGTCCCTTCCCCTAGGCAGATCATGCATTTCTCCATGCAGCCATTTTCACTTGTCTCCGCAATTCCTTTTACAGCCTTGGCCAAAATCTGTGGGGTGGGCAGAGATAATAATTGCCATTTTCCCAGTGATTTCCGTCTGCAGAACCGGCCAATGTGAGACTCTGGAGAGGTAAGTGTACTAATTATTTGGGTGAAGGGTGTGCAATGTGGGCCCCTCTATACCCAATATAGATACACCAGTGCACATGGTGTATATAGTGTTTTATTATTTTTTTTCCATCTATTAATTCATGGCACGGTAGATGCAGGAAGGCCAAATATAAATAAATGGCTTTATTAACACTTTCTGGACCATGGGGAAGATGTACTAAGACTTGGAGAGAGATAAAGTGGAGAGATAAAGTACCAACCAATCAGCTCTAAACTGTCACTTTCCTTTAAAGTGACAGGAGTTTATTGGTTGGTACTTTATCTGTCTTCATTGTATCCCTCTCCAAGGCTTAGTACATATTCCCCCATATGTGTTTCAGTCCATATAAAAACACTGTCTGGTATTACCCAGTCACGTTTCTGCGCACCTGGAGCACTATTGTAGTAATGGCACTGTATGCACCTTACAGCACCGCAGGATGTGTTATGGCGTGATAAGAATTAAGAACATGTTGTTATTCTCTATTTTAAAAACCAAAAAGAAACTAATTACCTGCCGCTAATGAGATCGAATCTAATATAGCAGCTACTAATTAATGAGCCTGTGTTAGCTCACTAAAAAGCAAATGCCTCACACTATAAATCAAAAAGAGGTGTTTCGCTAATAAAGCTTTCAGTATAGAAAAAAAATGTATATATGTATATTATATACTATGATCTTGGAATGGCAGAAAATGAAAAGTCAAGACACCACTTATATAAAAACACACTTTATGTATCAAATAAATGTAACAGATAAATACACCACTGCATAAAAAGTTGATATACATCTGCACAGCTATATAGAAGTAGGTCACTAATCATTAAAAAAGACACCATACAAAACTTATGAATCGCTGCCGGTATCTGCCAATAGTTGTATATTTGATAAACTCTGGAATCGGGAGCGAAATTCATCAGTGGTTTTCCTGCATACTGTGTCTGGAGAGGTATTGATACCTCTGATATCTGCCAAGAGATTAACTGCCATTTGCAGTGCTCTATTGGAGGACCGTGCCGAGGCACTGAACCGGGCCTTGCTTACATCGAGCTGCTGTGCTTTCTCTGTGCTGCCTTTCGGTGAACACCACAGCTGTAAGTGTCTGGGATCAGTGCAGGTCCACTGATTAAACCACGGAGATCAACTTGCACTCTGTGACTGGATGTGTCTGTGCAGTTAGAGTCACCTTAATTACCTACAGATATTGGCAACTAAGAAGTCTTGGAATAAAAAGCCAGAATACCACTGGGAATTTGAACTCCTCATTCTAAGTAAGAATTTTGTACATGAACTTTATGTTAATCCAAATATAACCAAAATTTGAACAAAAAAAATCAGAATAAATGAAACTTGGATGCAGGTGTGGCAGTCTCAGCGCTGCTCTGTGAGTGAACCAGCAGCTTCGGCTGTGGCATGTGTATATAAGGTGCTCTGTCAGTAGCATATTATTGCTAATAGCTCCGTCATATTACTCTGAATGCAGTATCTACATGAGAGATAGTCCAGTGGTGGCAATTTGTATAAAAAGGGGTAATAGATTACTGCAGTATTAGGTAATCATAAGATCAATATAAATAGTGCCCAAGTAAGTGATTTGATATTTGAAGGCCCAATAGCAAAAGTTAATAAGGGCCCTTATGTACCACCAAATGCTTAAAAATTCATATAACACATGTAACTTTGACAAGGAAGATGCCCCCCCCCCCTCAGCTCTGGGCCCCATAGCAGTTGCACTCCTTGCACCTATGGTACTTACGCCCATTTCTGATGTGTTTCACATCTTTCCATGGAGGCTTAATCAAAGTGTACCTTTTATAAGCACGCTGAGATTGCTATGCTGGGTGAGCACCATAATACATGTGCCAGACTTGGGATTACCTTTTTAGCCGGAGGATATTCCTGTAAATAGATGCCCAGCTTATCTGTGGATATTGCTACAGTTACAACCAAGACCAACGATTATTCTTTATATATACAGCATGTGTGTTTATGTATGAAAATGAACTTTATTTATTCTTCTAGATTATATGCATATGTCTTTTATAATATCAATGTTAATATAATTTGTGTGATTATTATTTAGAATATTAGGGGCCTGATTCAAAATTGTATGCTATTAGAATCGCAAGGACGCAGCAGTGATGCTAACATATGCTAATACACAAGGAGGCATCTGCTGTAAATAGAATCCTTGTGCATGCTTTTGTGATCCGTAGCTGCGTCCAAGTACACAGCTATCGGATCACTTGCAAGACCATTGGCCATCTGAGTAACCATCAGCCATATGAGTAACCCTCAGAACCATACTCGAGGTCAGGAAATCTGCATCAGGTTTGTGTACAAGTTAGAATTAAGCCCTATACTTGTATTATTGTACTAAATATTTCATATATATAGCGTGTCCTCAAATTATTATTATTATTATTATTATTATTATTATTATTATTATTATATGTATCTGCCATATCAGATTTGTTTTCCTTTTTTTATTAGCGCAGCTCCTCATTAGTTACATTGGTTAGCTGTTTTCAAGATACATGTATGCCCTATAACCCCCTATTAATAAAACAGGGGCTAATTATATGTAGCACAGTAAAACCCATCTAAATTAGAGATGTGTGGGTTCGGTTTTTCTCGGATTTACTTGGATATGTTTGGATCTCAAAAATGCCATTTTATTGGCTATCACGTGTTTTGGATAGTCAATAAAATAAATCTGAACTAAACCGAACTTGCGATAATGTTGGCAAAAAGAACCGAGTAAATCCAAGTAAAATCGAACCCGCACATTTCTAATCTAAATAGGCATTGTGTAGCAGCTCAACAGTGGAAAAAATAAAAAAAACAGCTACATTGTTCATATATGTAATTTACCCCCATCCTCCATTATTTGTAAATCCTTGCTTTGGGTTTTGCAAAAATATTTCCAAAAATGAAAGCTATAATTGTGGCTTTATGCCCTAGGTAGTTATACTGCCTATAATTTGATGTTAAATGCTGTTTGTAAAAGATATGCTTTACATTTTATACCTGGCTTTTATATGTTTTTATGTCTTTTCTTACTACACCATATGGTAATGCGTCTGTTTTTCTATATACATTACTGATATCTATGTCAATCTGCTAGTACAATGCAAGCTGTCAAAGTAGTATTTCATTTATCATGTGCTCAGATCATCTAATTACTTTCCATTTACTACAATTGGCTTATGGTTTCAATCAGAATTCAATTTGCATTTGAAAGTTTAGATTCCACCAGGCTTGTTCCATGAAAGAAACAAAATCATATTAAAATTAGTTGATTTGAAACAGGACGTATAGAGGAGCATGGGACGGGAGCGAGTGTAGCGCAGGTTTCTGTGTCAAACAAGGAGACATTTTTTTATTTTTTTCCCCATGTACTACATAGTACACAATAAATTATCTAGAAGAGCAAAACATAAAACTCTAGAGGACACTGTGACAGAATTATGGTTTATATCAATAGCCCGCAACTATCTAAGGCACTCCAGGTACATGGACTACTGGGGATGTGGCTCATTATGAGGTGCTTATGCCCCCAATGTGCCACAGTTATGCCCCCAACATCCAGATTCTAAACTACAAAATATTACCAGATATGACAGCAAAAATAAAAGTAGGTGTAATGGAGTAAGGGTGTAATCGGTGTAATGAACTGTACCAGTACATATATTTATAAATGTGCAAATATTTAGCTAATCCATCCAAAGATGAACAAAACACAAATTGCAAGAGAGTACAGGATCATTGGCCACATAAACTGTCAATGACAAATTAGATTTGTGGATTATGGGGGGCAACAAAGTAGCTCCTACTGTATTGATGATGCCATTCACAAAATAATCATTGTGGCTCTTTTGCAGACTTGTTATGATTGTAGTTGATTTTCTAGCTTCCCATGTTATTTTGAGAGTTTCTAAATTGAATTCTTGGAGAGTAATGCTAAGCTAGGTGAATATGTTTGTCAACAGAACTCAGCATAATGTAAAATCAAAGCAAATAGTAATGACTTCAGTAGTGTTGACTTGATGGAAGCAATCTATTAAGATTGTGAGACCAAAATCGAATAGATACTAGCGCAGGTGTGTTATGCTTATATCTGACAATATAAGCTATTAAAGTCAATATTCCTGAGCATAGTGATTGCATTCAGTATTTGAATGCCTCTGCCCAATGTGTACGGCAAGAATGTTTTTTTAAAGATGTGCATACAGGTAGAAGTAGTGTTTATTAATCAACAGCATTTCATATGTAATTTGTTCTCTTGTTTTGAAAGAATATATATATTTTATTTTTTTATTTTTTGCATGGGCTTCAAAATACATAGCTTCTGGCTACAAAAAAAAACTACAGTACTCTTTTAATTTTCTTGATCAATGCATGTTTTGGGTCCAGTGTGAACCGATGAAATATTTTTGCACATTTTTTTAGCATGTAAAAACATACAGTATATTGAAAATGTACAATTATAACTTTCAGATGTAGAGGACAAGTATGACATTTTTATATGCACAAAACTGTTGTCTAATTCATAGGCACATAGGGTCTGATTCAGATTTGGGATAGAGCTTAGGTTCTCAAACTCAGTCCTCAGGACCCCAAACAGTGCATGTTTTCCAGGTCTCCTCACAGAATCACAAGTTAAATAATTAGCTCCACCTGTGGAACTTTTAAAATGTATTATTGAGTAATGAATACACCTGTGCACCTGCTGGGTGATCTGCAAAACATGACCTGTTTGGGGTCCTGAGGACTGAGTTTGGGAACCTCTGAGATAGAGCAAGTATCTGTGTACCTGGATAAACCATGGTGCAATGCCACATAGTTATTTTTTGCATGCAGGATTTATACCGGCTGCTTTTGCATGTAGCCCACAAATGCTGGACAGCTTTATTTTTATACTGCAATTTAGATTTGAGTTTGGAGACACCCCTCCTTAATCTTAATCTAAATCTCTCTGCACATGTTACATCTGCTCCACCTGCAGTGCAGCATAGTTTTACCAAGATGCACAGTAATACCTCTTTTAGACCACAGTTCCACAGTTCCAATCCGGATCAGACCTGGCACAGAACCCTTTCATATTGCAGTGCCGACACAGGACATTCCTGAGTCGGCGCAGTTCACACCAGAGCCAGATCTGCAGTGATGCTTGGAGATGATGTCATCTCCAAGGGCCACTGAAGCCGGCCAATAGGGCTGCATGCGGCATGCCCTGGGTCATCGTGACCAGGATTGCGCTGTTTACACTGCAGGGTGGCACGGGAATGACCCGTGGCCAACCCTGCAAAATACCCGAGTTGGATCCTCGGGTCCCTGGACCTGGGTGGATGAATATACACTGACAAAAATCCTGAGTTGATGCGCATCAAGCCAGGAATTTTATGTCATGTAAAAGGGGTATTACTTGCTCTTTCTTACTCTATTCCCAAATCAGAATCAGGCCCATAGTTAGCATGGCCAATATGGGGTGCTATGCTGTCAAAAACTGAATATTTGGGTAGTTACATAAATTAAGCCCCTCAACCTATTTCAGCTCCCCTCATCAAATACAGTAAGTGAGCATAGCTGGTATACAACATTATAATGTGAGTGCAATCAGAGGATCTGGGGGTTTGGCAACGACCTGTGTTTGCCAGAACCCCTCAGCTGTACCCCTCAGTACCAGACTCAGTAAGATCTCCTTATTGCTCTCAGTCTAATATGCAGAGTTTTGAATTGGCACTTCAACTTCAAAATCCTTACAATATATGGTACTGATATCCATTTGAAGCAATTAAGAATGAATGTGGATAATCACAGTAAATTTAGATGCACAACTGATCCATCTGAAAAATACAGATTCCTTCCTTATATCTGGTAATGATACTAGGTTATGTTGAAGCAAAGTTAGATCATGTGGCTCATTGTGTTACAGCTTCACATGTAGAGTAATCAATGTCTGCATTATTTTAATATTACTAGGTTTATTCAAATGAATGCTTGTTGACAGATTCAGATGGGGAACAATTCCTTAATGACTTCAAATTGTGGTGAACATGCTGGACCACACTTTAATCACCCATCTACTGCATTTCATTTTACATGTGGGACAGAGTTTAGCACAAATGACACAGCAATCTTTCTGTGCAACTGGTCCAACGCTTCAATTTAAAGACACCAGCTGTGTGATATCTGTATGATGTTCCATAACATAGATGCTATAGGTCACATAGTCTATTATCTGGTGTGTAATGTTTTAGCACATTGCCCCCATTTTATTGAATAAAATATGTTCTGCCAACAATATCAAGTTACTGGCATCCGACATTGAGTCACCTGGAGGCTCTTACAAATTTCACCATGTTCAGGATCATTAGTCAGTTCTCCACTATAAATCTAATCTTCATGTCCCTCCAGCAGACAATCGTTGAGGATATCCTAGCAGATCACAGATCAATCAATCAAACATTAATAAATAAAGAGTGGATGTGTGTACAGATTGGTGTAGCCTTACTGTAGTCATTGCTGCAATGCAGCATTTTGTCAGCAGAGCCTGAGATGTTGCAATTCTATCTGTCATAGAAGCTACATAGGGAGAGGCAACATGTGTCTGGCAGCCTGCTCTATATCTCTCTCTCTCTTTATTTCAGTAATAAATGTATTAACTACTACATGGCCAAGACATTTTTATGTTTGTTATAGATTCATTTAGGAAATATGAACTTCAATAAATTAGTTAGTGCAAGTCCATTGATTGTAAATACAGTAGATAGCTCTCTCACATATAGTTATACCAAAAATTTATTATTTTAAATTTGAAGAAGTGATAGGGTGGAATATGTAACCATTTACTTTATTTTAACTTTTTTTTCTAGCAAATAGATTTTTATGTTTTCATTACTCTTATACATAACTGTGGAGAGCCCTGGTTTAGTTGAAGGCTCATTGCAAGCACTAAAGGATCCAATATAAACTGAATCCAAAAGAGAGAGCTGTTTCTACTAAATCTAAAGATCTAAATATAGACAGCAGGCAGGAAAGTTCTGATGCCAGTGTCTCCAATGCCGCTGTGGCAGCGGCGTAACTATACATTTTGCTCCCACCTGCTAAAAAATTTTTGGTGCCTCCCACCCCTTATGGTGGTGAGATGGAGAGGAGAATTGTGTGTATATTTTGATTAAATATATATTTTGGTACTTGTGTACTTATAGATTCATTACTGACACTGACAGACAGGGGAAGAGATAGATCCCCTTCTGTTTCTGTACAATGACATCATCCTTGTACCATCATTCCCTACCATCCAAGTGGGCATAGAGGGGGAATATATTCTTGTAGCGAGCGAAGCAAGTTACCGAGGCCGCAGCATGGCGAGCGAAGCGAATCCGCAAGGGGCCAACTTTCGTATTTTCATGGAAAGTGTGGGCAGAAACCTCCACTTCCGCCCTCACTCACGTCACTTCCAAGTACGGCCAGTGATGGGGATTTATACTCTTCCTGACAGTCACCGAAAGTTCTATATAATAAGGTAATGAGTCCGTAAAGTACCTATATTTTGTATGTTATATATATATATATATATATATATATATATATATATATGTAATTGTATGTAGTGTAAAATTTTAAATTACATGTGCCTTACTAGATGCATACACATTGATGAGATGATGATCCCAGTAAGATGATATGTATTAAATAATATCTCACACAGATCATCATCTCATCAATATACATGTACATAACTTGTACACTGTATATATATTATATATATATATATATATATATATATATTCATCTCACAGTGTACATCTAACTTTTATTAACACGATGTGCTTGTGTGACGCAGGAAGTTTTTGTCACTGCCAGCTTTAGTTGTCCCTTACCTCCACCTCCTCCATCTCTTCTGTTGCTGAAACTGATAGGAGCAAGAAGAAGGGCATCTAGACACTGCCATAGGGAGGCCATAAACTTCCAGTGACAGGACTTACACCATTCCCAGGTGTGTATCTATAATGGGTGCAGGGTGTGCAGTGCACACGAGCCCCTGGGTCCGGGGGGGGGCACACCGCACACCCCGCACCCATGAGTGTCCCAGGTAGCTTTACCCCTAAGCAAACCATATTTAACATTTCAGTTTTTAAATGAAGTTAGAGCACAGACTCCAGCATGCAAATAATTAGGAATTTAGAAAATGGTATAAACAACAAATAGATTCTCCGGGAAGCCGATGGAACTGTATCATGAGCTATCATATGCACTGTTGGATGTTTTTATAATACCCATTTGAATAAAATTGTACAAGTGCAGCTGTAATAGTGGTGTTCCTTAGTTATTAGATAACTGTGAGCCTAATGTGTTAGGAGGTGTTGAGCTAATAGAAACAACAGCATTGATTCAATTGCCTCTGTCTAACATGCCAATTCAACAGCCCTAAAACAGCAACAGAGAACTCCCCTGTAATCACCTCCTGCAAGCTGCAACCATAGGCAAATTGCTAGTGAGCATTAAGTGTGAAAACCATCATAGGATCAATGTCTAACACAAATGGGTCTCAATTTGCAACCTGACCAGGCTCTGTAATCACTTCCTCGCCAGATCCGAGCAATGGCGACAAAACATTTTACAATCCACACTCCAACCAAACAGCACAGACTG
The DNA here is from genome assembly GCA_031769625.1 of Taudactylus pleione. Classification (NCBI taxonomy): domain Eukaryota; kingdom Metazoa; phylum Chordata; class Amphibia; order Anura; family Myobatrachidae; genus Taudactylus; species Taudactylus pleione. The sequence goes on along the minus strand of JAUIMM010000065.1, from coordinate 23,680,954 downwards.
ATATTGCAATGATAAAGCAAATGCATTGTGTTCAGATAACATAGGCATATGGTTTTCGCCTTTTAAAGCTCAGCGAATTCAGTGTAATGCCAAAGGGAATAATTAGTGCTGTGGGCTGAGAAATTAGTGCAAAAATAACCATTAAAAAGGAGAGAAAGTCTTTTAGTCATAAGGGAATGAACACAAACCAAAATATGTATATTTTACACATCCCATATTATGTCAGATTGCTAAAAAACACAAGGGTTTTAAATTAAAAAACAAAATGAATAAACACATTGCGGATGGTCGAAAATATGTTCCATTGTGTCAGCAGCATATAACCTGGCAAAGAAAATAGATATATCACTCTAGTAGTGATTACAGTAAAATAGTTTCATCTTTTGCTTTTAACGCGCATGAAATATGTCATCATGTAGTGATGTCCTCTTATCATCCTACTCCAGTGCGGAGCTAGAGGGCAAGAGAGAGATCGCTCATGATTAGAAAAGGAGTGGGAAAAAGGAGCACACGGATCTTATGAGATTTCAGGTTGGTATATCAAATAACATAGGCCTTATAAGTAGTTAGAGGCAGATTGTGGTGTGTTTATTTATAGTATAAGAGATGCAGCAGGATACCTACATGATAGCAGTTTGTAAAATGCATATATATTGTTGATATGAATCTGTCCATACTGACTATATCGTGGACCATGTAAAACATAAGGGCAACTATTGGTGGAATGTAAGTGTAGAAACAATTAATTAAGCATAAAAGTAGGTACGGGAAATACAAAGGGACTAATTGCTACAATATTGTCTTTGGTCCTGCATTAATTTGCATACAGAACATTAAAGGAGTTTGGGAACTATGCCATCAAAAAAATCAAACTTTGGAATGAATTGGGTGGTGGGTAGGAAAGCCAATGCCGGGATTCCTGAACCCAAGATCTTGGATGTTTTTGAGTCCCAAAAATACCCGGGATTATAATTAATCCTGGGTATTATGAGATTCAAAACACACTGGGCAGGGGAAAGTGGAACAATACTTATCTTCTCGGTTCCGGTCCTCTCAGACTTTCCCAGCTGCCCTTAGAATAGATGGAGTCCCATGATGCAGTTGCTCTCAGTCACTGCGTGGTGATATCATAACTTTGTGGCATGCTCCCAGCCAATCATTGACTGAGAGCAGCCTCATCACAGATTACCCCTACTGTCTGATGAACAAAGAGCTGAAGACAATCTTTCCAAGATGCACAGATATGTTTGTGTATCGATGTATACTGGTAATGCAGCAAGCGTTGGACAAGTCTGCTGGCTACCCCTGCCTGTGTGTGTGTTTACAATTCAATTCCGGGAATCCCAGCCGTTAACATTTTTTCAATCCCGAATCCCGGGATTACAAAAATGGGACGGGATTGGACTAGTGGTGGGCACCATTATTGGTGCTTCCAACCATATTTTCTTCTTCTACACAATGGGGATGATTTTACATAGAACAGTTTTTTGTAGCATAAAGTAAGCAAATTGGGTCAATCTGCTCTTGCCCACAAAACAAGATGAGTATGCAGATTTTCTTGCATCTGTCATTTGTCCTTGCTTGTCACTGAAGAAGCGTAAGGGGTTGTGTAGGGGGTATCTATCGTACTGTAGGCCGAATATAGTAATCAGCCGATTGCTGCATACTGCGCATGTATTTGCAGTGCGCGTGCGCGAACCGACCACTACGATCGGAACTGCGATCACAGTGACTATGCAGACCCATCTCAGAGTGATTGACAGGAAGTGACGGTTTGTGGATGGTGACGGGAGGGTGGTCGGTTAAACACAGGCATGCCAGTGCGTTTGAACGCCGTTGCATGGGCATGCTTAAATTATCCACTGTGATACCGTATGCAGCCTGAGGACTCATAGAGTGTGATGAAGTTAGCAATTTCTGAGTAAGGTCTGACCTTGTGCAAGTGTGCGTGAGGTTGCGATAGTACTCGATTGTACCAATGGTTTTGCAGTCTTGCGGATGTGTTTAAGGTAAAGTGGATGTCCTTATGTTATGCTGTGACATCATAGCGATCGCAATGGATTAGCATAATATCACAGTTGAACTGCGTGCGTAATCGCTATTGCAATTGCAATCGGTACTGAATAAGGCCCGTTGTTTGCTCAGCACAGTTGCACAGTGATTAGCTTTCGAGCTTCAAAGCAGGCCATGCGTGTAAATCCAACAAAGTCCCTATTTGTGTGGAGTTTTTATGTTCTTCCAATGTTTGTGTTGGCTTCCACCAGGTGCTATGTTTATTTCCCATAATCCAAAGTCATATTGGTAGATTTATTGTCTTCTGGCAAAAAATGTAACAATAGTGCCTACCCTCCAACATGACCCCTTCCATCAGGTACAAAATGCTATGCTCCTGGACTTCCTACCTAATTTATTATTGCAGTCACCTGTGTTGAACTAGTTAATTGATGAGAATGGTATTTTTAACACAGGTTGCTACAATCATAAATTAGGAAGGAAGTCCAGGAGCAGAGCATTTTGTACCTAGTGGAATGGGTTATGTTGGAGGGTCTGATAGTGTGTTTGTGTATAAGTAGGCTTACCATACAATCCCTTTAAACTGGGACACTCATGAATTACACAGGTTCTGTGGCTGGCTGACTTCAAGTCTGGATTTCACCTGGCTTTAATGAGCCACAGAACCTGTGTAATCCATGAGTGTCCAGGTTTAAAGGAATGATATGGTCAGCCTATGTATAAGGACTATAGATAGTAAGCTCCTATAATGTAAATAACTATATATTCTCTGAAGAAGCACTACATAATATGTGTTTTCTATATAAATCATACTTGCCGATAATCTTTCAGCCAGGTCGGCACAGTGGGGGGGGGGGGGGGTAGGGGCGTGGAGCAGCATAGGTGGGCAGCGTGATCGCATCACCGTGGCCTTGCCCCCCACTATGCAATGCCAAAATTAATGGCATTGTAAACTGGGGGCATGGCTATGATTAAGAATCACATCATCAGCTGCCCGTTCCGCCCACTTTACTTGGGGAAAGGCGGTAATGTGGGATACTTGTATGACTTTCCAGGGGGCCGGGATCAGCACCCAATTTTTGTGAGCTTCCCGACATTTCTGGGAAGGTAGGCAAGTATTATATAAATAACTGTTAAACTTAGGAGTAGTTGTGTGTATTTTTGCATTGCAGTTTATCCACTTCACATTATATTGTGCAAGTCACCTTCACTCTGAGGGAGCAGCCATTTTGTGGGCTCCACCTACAGAGCCGGCCCTAGACATAGACAAACTAAGCAAATTCTGGGGGCATTTGGAATGCCTAGGGGCACCCAAGCACACCTAGGGCCAGCAGAGGTTTGAGGCAGGTACAGCCGGGCACCTGCTGCTGTCTGGGCAGAGACTATGGCAGTTGCTACTGTCACTGTGCAGCATTCATGATCAGAGCTCAGCTGACATTTCCAATTGGGCCTGGCAGCAGCAAACAGTGAGCGGGCTGCGGCGGTTTGCAGGGTTGGGGCACCTGGATGACAGCTAGTGGTTAGCGCAGGTGCTGTGCTGGGAGAGGGATGAAGGGTGCTGTGCTGGGAGAGGTGTGCTGTGCTGGGAGAAGGGTGCTGTGATGAGTGCTGTGCTGGGTGATGGGTGCTAGGAGCACAGCACAATCAGGAAAGGGGCCACAGCACAGTGAGACCACACCTATTCTGTGAGGCCACACGCTTTTTCAGGATCCCAGGGAGGGGGCACCACCCAAAATCTTGCCTAGGGCACTAATTTGGCTAGGGCCGGCTCTGTAAACCTATAAATGTTTTGTAACCAGCAGCAGAGGCATGAGATGCCTCATGCCTGAATATTATCACCAACTCCTGATTACTTGATATACTAGTTCTCAGGAACATTGGTTCAGTCCAAAAAAATGCCTGCCTCTAAATTCATTAAGTGACAGGTACATTTTAAATAACCAGATATGCACAGAAATGTATTTGGTATGTGAATATTTAGTATCTGTATTTCATGTCCCGAGTTGCATATTCTTGGATAATAATGACTGCAGATGTGCCTTTATCAGTCTTATGATAATGCCACATATTATGCTTTCATCAACCCTTCTGTCCTCAAATCCTTTAGAGTCAGAGACTCATTAAAACACAGATAGATCAAACAGCTGCTCGTATAACAGCTGAGGTATTCCACAACACCTTCTTTATTTAGCCAATTTTTTCCATTTACATTATTTCTTCTCTAGGATGCATGAATAAATAACTTAATATGCATTTTCAGACTTTCTATTTGAAAGAGGATTGTAATATGTACATTAGTATCCATTATATATGGGATAATGCATTCTTGCTGTATATTATATGGATATTAAAAGACACAGTGGAGTTCTGTGACTATATTAAAGTACAAAGCTGTAGGCTGAGTTCCCAGAAATCTGATGTGACTTCCATTATGTGTAATAAATAAATAAAAGTTTTTCTTAGAAACACTAAAGTACAGATGAGCAAAGTTTTCAAATCTGCTTTGGGAAATATTTGTCACATTCCTCATTGGGTCACATTACTTTGCAAATGAGGATTGTATCGTTGGAACTGTGCATCTTGTAAATGGTCTGTACCACCTCAAAATTTGACTCACGTAAAATTACGCTGATGACATCAGAACGATTACATGTTTCTGTGTGTATGGATTACACACACACACACACACACACACACACACACATTCTATGCATTGTAAAAAAAAAGACAATATATTCTTCATATGTTGTTACTTATCATCGTCTTTTTTCAGGTTAGTGTAAACAAGTATATTTTTCATATACATATCTGCCACTCCAAGGGTTAAATATGTTTTGCTGTAATGTGTGCTGCCCAATCAAATCAGAAAAAAAAACCAACAGGAGCAGCTCAGCAGTAAAGGGGGAAAAGCCAATATGTGCTAAATCAATGACAGCCAACAGCCATATCAACAGTGTTACTTCTCTACTCCTACTTATGATTCAGACTAGGGGAAAAAAACTTATCTTAGCTACTGCTAACATTAACTATCTCAGGTCCACATGAATATCTAGTCTGCTACGAGCAATGCAATTTTCACGTTGTATTAGCTCCTAAGAATACAACTGACAATCAATGCCTGCTGTAAGCTGTCCTGTTGATGGAGATATGCATGACAACAATTAATTACTGTTCCAATTTCTATTATTTCTTAACATATTTATCTAGACGAGAAGTAACAAACCCAGCTGACAGGCTTGTTTTCTCCCATAAACATAATTGTTCTTAAGCTATTGCTAAAAAAAACCTTCTCAACATTAACGTTGAATAGCTCCTGTATTAACCCTGATAGCAAAACAGCTTTTAATAAGCAGTAATTGTATATTAGCTGAAGTGAGGTTGCCAGGAGAAGTGGGAAAAGCAACAGAGAAAACACAGATACCAAAGGAAAAGCACATAAGTGATCTGTAGTGTTATTAATGTATCAGCAGCATGATCGGCTAAGTATAATAAATCTGAAAGCAGTATATACTTTGTAAAGACACAAACCTAAGACATCTAAATAGAGACTTTTCACAGAAACTGTTACAGTAGCTAATCTGTTATCACACCCGAAAACATGTGATCATATAGTATATCAGTGAATGTATGTATTATACCATTTACCTGATATATAGTATATACTATTCTAAGTGCTATATACCATAGCTGTAGAACACTTTATCAGTATAGCAGTAATCCTACAGAACTGCAGCATGTGTTGGTGCTTTATAAATAAAGGATAATATTATCAGTATTCCCCACAGATGTTAATGTTCATTATACTGTAGATATCTCCAGCAGTATTCACATACCAGCAATTAGACAAAATGCTATTGTTCAACTGCATACTGTAGAAAGAGCAAAAGCCTTCCACGCAAAAGCACATCTGAGGTATATGTGCTCCTTAGATGACGTTGCACCAATTGTTCTAGTGAAGTTTGCTGACACACCTATTACGTTACAATGCCTATGGCACGCCAGTGTGGAACCTCTTTTTAAATGGCTGGACACATGACCTGGTCAGCCAATCACATCTGACTGATAAGAAGAAAAAAAATGCAGTATAAATGTTCCTTCAGTTCAAAACAAACACAGTTGTCAGACTGTTTCAATTAAAACACTACTGCCTTGCCGATTGTACTGTATACAGATTGCCTTATAGCACAGCCGTACCAAACAAGAGTAGTTATATAATTGTAACCTCAATGCAGACACAACTAGATCTAATATAATGAGGTTGAATTGCAAAAAGAAGACAATCACAGCTTGTGGAATTATTAACCACAAAGTCCCCATGTCTGTCAATTTATACTCCCACAATCAAATAACGACTTGAAAGGGGATGGGTATAACTCACTGAAATAGCAACATTTTTCCTTCTGTTCTGCATGCGATCTATTTGACTCAGTGCTGCTGAGTAAAATGTTGTCAGCCTGCCAATGCAGTTCTATTCCACCTGCTTTGTAGGTCATTCTTAACAGTTGTTGCAGCACGTGAAGGCATCGGCAACTGTGATGAAGCATTTAACGCTTCTCCTTTCTGATGGATTTTATGTATAAAATTGCTCACATTAAATATACAAACTCACCCCACTGTGAAGTATGCCTCTTGCGAGGTTGGATGGCCACGAGACAGTGCTAGTGGCTACTAGGTAGCTCCATACAAAAAAAGGAAGACAAAAAGCATTAAAAAAAGCATCAGTGATATGCGCGAGAGAAAGAAAGAGGGATGGGAAATTAATAATCCAACAGGCAGGTTCTCTCAGTGTTATTAATCATGCTGCTTCTCACAAGCTAGAGAGGAGCTGAGATTTGCACATGGGTAGGGGAGGGGAGCAGACATCATTGGCCGACTGTGCTCATTCCTATACATCACAGCCAATCCTTCGTTTTTTGCCTTAAGGTACAAATACTGTATATCTGTGAAGCAGTTACAAAACCCTGGAAGATGAAAAACCATGCTCTCAGGCTAGGCAATGCTTTTGTCCAGTTAATGCACTATAAACTTTACTTGAGCTGATTTCTTATTTGATACCCCTGTGACAGGGTCAGTGAACGGCAAGCAATTCCATCCCAAATCATACCATAATCGAATTGCTGCCTATTTCCCAAACCTATAATGAAAAAGGCAACTGAAATAATGCAGGTAATGTTGCCAGCCTCCCATTGCTGTCGTACATTATTACTGCCGATTGCTTGCCTCCATTTCCCCTGTACTCTAACAATGAATATATTTCACAGCTCACTTGCCTTACTGTGTGGGTGGCATGGCATAGACACCTACATGATATGAAGAAAAAAAAATCTAAAACAATAGGGTTTTGTCTGTGAAAGCAACCTAACAGGCTGCTGATAGTAAAGACAATTTTGTCAGTATGTTACCCCATGTACTGTAGGTGGAGGTTTAGACAGTACAGCTGAAGCAGAGGTTGGAATTAATGTGATATTTTTTATTTTTGGATTATCTGCATGCTTACTTTTATGTATTGTTTTATTTGCTCAGCATATTTTGCTATATAGCATATATCATTTTGAGTAAATAGCATTAGCAGTGTATGATGTGGATGTTAGTTATAGCATTTGTGTTCTTACACATCCACAAATTAAACATACATACCGATCAGAGGTATAACTGTATAGCTGAAAGGCAGATATATATATATATATATTATATATATCGTAGATAGGATAGGGAATTGCAAATGACAATGGACTTGCTTTATGGATAATTAAACTTCATTTTAACCAAACAGTTGAAGCGTATTTACAGCACTAGATAATTTTGATAGGTAAATATGCTATGCATATATAATCAGATTAATGAGGTCTTTTCTCAATTTCTACTGTCTGCTCATCTGTCTCCTTCTGTTTCTCATTCTATATGTTCTAGGCTCTTTAATGAATAGGATGCATCATAAATATTGTAGTGTTCATTAGTGTCTCTCAATGGTATAGACCAAATACAGGTTACAATGTATAGCTTTAGGGTGAAAGTGATTCATCCACTCGTTTCCCCTCTCGCTCCATAAAAAAAGGATTTTTAACATGATTTTTTTTACTTGACAGGAAAATCATGTAGATCCCATGATACTGCTCAGCAGCTCTTCTATATACAAATCAGCTAGCTTCTCTATAGAATAAGGTATGTGTCATTATTAAGATCAAGGGTTAACCAAAACTTTTGAGCTGTCACTCATTTACAAAATATCCTCTAATGGGTGCTAAACTGCATGCAGAGGAGTTTAGATTTACTAAAGCTTAAGATTCTCTATTGACTTCGGACCAGTGACCTGAATCAAAGTTGTACTCTGAGCAGCCAAGTTAACCCTTAACGAAGCTTAATGAATCTCCCCCTGTGTTTGCTTATGTATTATCACAGTTTTGCAGCTGGAACACTTTGATAAGTAATCCTCTTCTCCCCATGTACAAAGCACTGCAAGGCTGAATCAGCATGACTCTGCATGGAGAACAAGATATACTGTATCCTTTTCAATCAAGCAGAAAGGATATGTTCTCCCTCTGACTGTTGTCAACTATCAAGAAACTCAGTAGGATGAGAAAAAGAATAATTGTTAAACAACAGGATTGCTACAACAGCTAAATCAATTTTGCCGAAGTGATGGATTCAGATTTTACAGTGATGATAATAATAATAAAAATGTAATAATGGCAAAAATGTTTATGCACTTTACTAATTGGAAAGATACCCACAAGGATTACTACAGAGCAGGGGTGTATTAAGATAGGAGGGGGCCGGCGTGCAGTCTCTGTGTCCGCCTTCTCCTCTCCAGCAGCTGGCACGAGTAGATTCTGGTACAATGAGAGCCTACTGCGCATGTGCCGGTCTCCATGAAAAATTAGCCCCAATTACTTTTTCGGTGTGATTTTTTCCCCAGTGATATTTCTACTGCACATGCGCAGTGCCACAGTGGACATTTTCTCAGTGATTTGTGCAGCACTGCTGTGGGACTCTGGAGAGGTGCATATTAAACATGGGTGCAGGGTGTGCAGTGCAGGCCCACCCTGGACCCAGGGGCCTATGTGCATGGCACACCCTGCACCTATTATTGATACACCACTGGTGCAGAGCTGAGCCATGTTGCAGCAGCATATTGGGCAAATTGAGTTTGGAAGTGGAACCAATTGACTTGCAGAGGGACAATGTTCCTGTAATATAATCTTTGAGTTCTGTTCCTCAACATTCCATGGAATGGTACTATGGGGAACAGGGCCGGTGCAATCATTAGGCAGATTTAGGCAGCTGCCTATAGGCGCCAGCTCCTGAGGGGAGCCGTTGAGGTGGCTGAAGTCACCAGCCCAAAAATTAAAGAATACATAATTTTTTCTACTTAGTACTGACAGCTGAGCGGATTATATAGACAGCTGCCGCACCCATACTTTTCCCCTACTCTTCTATTCATGTATAACATGCCTAGCTAGTTCAGCATTGCATGCAGGCAGCAGTGTCCATCCTCTTCCCCTCTCCCCTTCTTTGAATGTACACAGGTGACCTGAGGTATTTATAAATATTTGTGGTATAATCAATCCAAAACTACAGTCAGACACTTTCTGGGGCAGGTCACACATCATGTGGAATTAGTATAATTACAGAAGTTGCATTGAACATTAGATGAATCATAACTTCTTGATCCATCTAATAGTCAATGGCGTAGATGTATGAAAGTGGCACGTTACGTGCCGCTATAATGCTTCCTGCTTCGCCTCTTTAACCCGAGGCGAAGCAGGAAGCACTACCGATGAGATGTAAGAACATCTCATCGGCCAGAGAGGGGGAGCGATAACTCCCCCCTTCCGGCGCTACCCATTAGAGACCACAGCGCATCAACCTAGAGCTGACGTGCTGTGTCTTTGTCCCGGCCAGCTCCACTGAGCATGGGCGGGATATCGCAAGTATCGCGAGATCCCCGCATGCAGCCTGGAGCTGGCAGCAGCCCCAGCAGGGACAGCGCTGCCCCTGCTGTGGGGATAGGCTAGTGCCAGGCTGTAGCTGTCGATAACGACAGCTACAGCCGGTCGAACGGTCATGCGGTATGACCGTTCGTACATGGCCCTGCCGTTCGGTGATGCTATCTTGTAGACAGCGCCGATAATGACATGGGCGCATAGCGCCCCTGTCAATTACCGACCAGACCCCCGATCATACATCGGGGAGAAGCGGTATCAGCACACATAACGTGCGCTGATACCGCTTCTAGGCTTCGTACATCTCCCCCACTATGAACTATGGTGCTGATGTGGTGTTAAATGTACATCTGTTTAGCATACGTTGTGTGAATTTTCTCTGTTTATGCTCAGAAAAATGAGCATGCGCAAAAGCATCTGTGCACAGTCATCTGCATTTTGGACCCTTACGACTAAAGAGGTTGCTGTGTGTGTGAGGTGAGGGGGACAGTTATGGGGGGGCGGTTGAGGCGCTAGGCTGAAGCTATGCCTACGGTGCCAAGAAACCTTGCACCGGCCCTGGTAAGGAAGATGTATAAAGCAGTGTAAAGAGTTGAGAAGTTGACAATTGGTGAAGGTGCCCATAGCAACCAATCAGCTTCAAGATAGCATTTCTAAAGTACTTTCTATGAGTAGGCAAAAGCTGATTAATTACTATGGACAACTTCTCCAATGGGCCAATTATCCACTGTTTGCTCTGCTTGGCAAATGTACCCCTGTGTTTGGCACCATTCTGCAAAATGAAGGAATTACAATCTATTCTGCTGTGTAAAGTAGTTTAGGTATATTTTTAAGGAAGAACAGAGATTTCTTATATCCAGATCCAAAAGGATAAAAGAGCAAAATTCTGTGCCCAAATTTCTGGGAAATGTTATAAAAATAATTTACAGAGAAATAATTTACAGATAGATAATTTACAGAGAGATGGGTGAAGTTGCAGTAATATTTCACATGAATTGAATTTTCTGTGTGAAATGTATAACCTATGAATAGAGATGAGATGATGGTTGTCAATGTACAGTACTTGGCCCTGCCCTCCCTGGTCCTGTCACCCCAGATGCAAGTGTCAAATACATATTAGCTTATACGTAGTTGGGCACGCCCAGGGCATTTTTACGTATCAGGCCTAGGTCTCCCTCTGCAACAGCCCTAATATGTTTTATTTTTTAATTGTGTATTTTTATGTTTTTATCCAAATTAAAGATGTGATCTGGGGCTTGCAGAAGTATAAAATGAATTAAGCAAAAGTCAATGGAATTTTGCAAATTGATACGGATTTCAGGAAAATACAGTATGTCTATAAGAGGCAGACATATTTGCTGGTATCCGAGCTAGTGCAGCTAATAGTGAGGTTGGATATCATAGAAGAATCACCTTTTGAAGGTACAGGGCGTGACTCTGAGTCGGACACAGGCAGGCCTGACTTTGCATAGGGCTGGAGCAGTCTAATGACTAAGGTATGCTAAATAAGCTATCTGTCTATGTGTGTATCTGTTCATTTTCAAGAGCTCTGTTTGCATATCTGTTCATTTTCAAGAGCCCTGTTTGCACCACACACTTTTTTTCTTGCGTACGTGCTTCAGCCATCATCATAGCATGCTGGCTGCAAAAGATCCATTTGGAACAGGCACCCCAACTGTGCTCAACACCTAAAACAAGCGCTGAAGTTGGGCCAGTACCGGCCCTAACAAATTTGGTGCCCTAAGCAAGATTTTGGCTGGTGCCCCCTAGCAGATAATCCCACCACCAAGCTTAGTGTTTATACACAGATGCCAAAAATAAACACGTTGGTTTATGACCTATTTTTTATTTTTAAAGAAACATGTGTTAAACTCAAACAATATACAACTACGCTAGAAATATAAAGGAACCAAACTGCAATATAAATACTACCGACCTATACAATATAGCACCCTTGGCCTCATTTAGCACCCCTCATCCAGCACAGCATTCCCCCACCCTCCAACATGACCGCTTCAACCAGGTACAAAATGCTCTGCTCCTGGTCTTCCCACCTACTGTATGATTGCAGTCACCTGTGCTGGGCTAGGTAATAGATAAGACAGGTGTTTCACTACAGGTGTCTGCAATCATAAATTATGTGGGAAGTCCAGCAGCAAAGCATTTTGTACCTGGTGGAAGAGGTCATGTTAGAGTGTCTGCATTCCTGGCCTCATCCAACTCCCTTTTCCCAGCACAGCACTCTTCTTCCAGCTGACTTTACTTAAGACTCTTAAGAGTCAGGACCAGACAGCCATCCCTGTGAGCAGAAATTAGTGTAGGACTTCTTACCATAGCTACTCTTATGTGTGCAGCGCAAATGCACGGAATTGAATTGGCCCCAAAAGCATACAACACCCTCAATGTACATCTATACACAAAGGATTTTCATTCCTACTGTATGTACCCCATGATATAAAATGTGTTTGTGGGGAAAGGGGGGAGTGGCGGCACAATGCAAAATGTGGAGGCTGGCCTAGAGGTGTGAAAGGGGTTAGCCCAGCTCAACCGCAGACTTGAGAATTAAAGAAACCATACAAAACAGAACATTTACATTCTTGTCCATTGTGTACATTTTTTTTAAAAAACACCTTGATATATTCTACTGTGACACAACATATGACATATATAGAAATTTATATATATATATATATATATGTATATATCAGTGTTCTCCCCAGGCTGTTTTCTGTGGGCGCATTGCCCAGCAGAAACAGCCCACTGCCCGTCACTTACCCCCCGCTGCATTCCCTGTCACCCTCCACCTCCTTGTATGGAACGCTGGCCTCTGAAGCGACCGGAGGCTAAAGAAGCCTCCGATCGCTTTAGATACAAGCCTTCCCAGTAATACACTGCGTGGGTGATGTCATGACGTCACCCGCGACGTGAATAGCTTACCCTACGCGCCTGCTAGATCCAGTCACAGCAAGGCAGCGGGAGTGAGAGCGCCGCCGCCGAGCATGTTCAGGTAAGTTCTGGGCTGGGACCAGTCTGGTGGCACTGCATAAAGGACCAGTCTGGCTGCACTGTATATGGGACCAGTCTGGGGGCACTGCATATGAGGCCAGTCTGGGGGCACTGCATAAAGGGCCAGTCTGGGGGCACTGCATAAAGGGCCAGTCTGGGGGCACTGCATAAAGGGCAAGTCTGGGGGCACTGTATATGGGGCCAGTCTGGAGGCATTGCATATGGGGCCAGTCTGGGGGCACTGCATATGGGGCTGGCTGACTGGCACGGCAAGGAACTGCAGCATAAGTAAGTAGGCGTGGCTGTGACTGAATTTCAGGGAAGACGATCGCCCCGCACTTGATCCATCCTTGGATAGAATGAGCTTCTGCACATGTGCAGAAGATCATTCTGACCGCTGCCTGATCTGAGCTGAGCAGAGCTCCGATCATGGTAGCTGCTGCTGTCCCAGTGATACGCTGGCCCTAGGCTTGGGAATCAGGATGCCCCTAGGCACTCCAGATGCCCCTAGGCATTTGCCTGCAATGCTTATGCCTAGGGCCGGCTCTGAGTTGGGCTACATATCCAAAAACCTCCCATGATACACCTATCGCCCAGTTACCGCCCAGAAATGCCTACTTAACGTTAGGCTCTGTTCTCTCAAAATGCAACAAAGACAGAGCAGACATAATTGCAACTTCAGACGCACTGTATGATGCATGCGCTGGTTACGTTTTCAGATTAAAACGCACATGCAGATAGAAAAAATAGCTGCATGCATCAGTTTTCTCATATACATACAATTCAGAATTAAAGAAAACCTAGGTGCAATAGAATGTCAAGTTGTCCACTATGTACACAGAAAAACCTAACCTTTTAAATAAATGTATGATTTATGATTTTACTAAGCGCACTCTTAAGTGATTGAAATTGAGTTCACTTAATCTGTACAATTCAGAATCAGCCTGATAATATGCAAAAATGAATAATGTGATAGAGTAGTACATGTAGGAGAGAATCGACAGGAAAGGCGGTCAGCTTTGGAAAGTGATACATTGGAGAGTGATAAACTACCAACCAATCAGCTCCTAACTGTAATTTTTTAAACAGAGCCTGTAACATGACAGTTAGGAGCTGAGTGGCTGATAGTTTATCACTCTCTAATTTATCACTTCCCAGAGCTTAGTACATCTCCCCCTAATTCTTATCTATTGCAAGCAGCCTAAAGCACCATTAGATTAATGATTTCTTTAAGTCAGATATGTTATAATGAACTAAAAAAAACTGATGAACCACATGAAAAAAGGAGACAAGAAAAATAATTATCACACATTTTACAGTTAATTAAGTCTAATTTATTTATAGGGTATAATTACCCTTTAAATAATTGAAGTGTAAATAAGTAGCCACACCACCAATTTTATCAATATAGCGAAAGCTTTAAATCAGTTTTTGTCGTAGCTTTAAAAGAGGGTGGGTGGTCATTGCTGAGACTAGAATATAAATGTAAACATATCTGATTTAGGGCTTATTCACGTGTTTGGATTTTTACAAGCTTTGACAGCAGCACACTAACCATGGGAAAATGCAGAAATGGAGTGATAACAAGGTTGACTGATCCCTATGACAACTGCACCTGCATGTTCAAAACTGATTGTCTGAAGTGCAGCAAAAACTGAAACTGAGTAAAACATATTCAGGGCCTCATTTAGGGGCCTAATCATCATCACTTTTTACAAAAGGAGGAAAAAATTAACATTTTCACCTGCAATTGTAAAAATGAAGTATTCGGGCCATTTATCAAGAAGGTAAAGCAGGAGATATCACAGATATCTCCTACTTACTTTCCTCTAGTGGAATGGCCCGTTGTCCCCATACACTAGTATATGGACAGAATTAATCTAGCTCAGAAAATACAATATTTTCGGAGCTTGATTGCGGGAGCTTTCACCATCTTCAAATTGTAAGTGCTCCCGCTTTGGGCTCGCAACCCGCTCCCTCCACCCCTGTCCGGCTCCTTCTGCCGGACGTTGGCACTCTTGTGTGCATGCGTGACCTTTTGGTCACGGCATGCGCACTACCGTCACTGCTCCAAAAGGAGCAGCGGAAAGATTCACTCCGATTTTTGGATCAGCTGTCACCGCGCCGGAGCAATGCTGAATTGTTCCGGATTCTGCGGTGAGTTTGAATGTTAATTATCAGATCCGGATGATTAACATCATGAATAGACCCCATAGGGGCATATTTATCACAATCCGTACCTCAGATGCAGATGGAATGTGATAAATTTGACCAAAATTGCAATGTAATATTTGAATACAATACAAGGATGTAGTAAATATCACATGCGAATCTCTCCCCCGCATTTCTCATGGTATTTTTTGCAACTTCCGGATTAGGGAATCGGTAAAATGATTGCCTGTAGTATGGTGCCCTTAACCCCCAGGAAAAGAGCACCATGGCAGTGAGGCTTACCTAAACACACCTGGTTGCTGAGTTTTTAGGCAATAGTGTAAAAAGTTGCAAACAATATATAACAATTCTGGTCCCAGCATGCCCTAGCAGCCATGAACTGTTACGCTTAATACCTAGCTTGATTTCAACATTTCTTGATGCCACCTAACTGTAACACAATATATACAAATTTATTTTATTCTAAAATACATAAAACTCAAAATATATAAATACCGTAAGTGGATGATTTTGCAGCTGCATTTTATGTGTGTACACTCATGACACAATTCGGCACCACTCTTAGGGGTATATTTACTAAAGTGAAGGATTTTAGAAGTGGAGATGTTGCCCATAGCAACCAATCATATTCTAGCTATTATCTTCTAGAAGGTGCTATACAAATGTTAAATAGGATCTGATTGGTTGCTATGGGCAACATTTCCACTTCTAATTGCACTACATGCACTTTAGTAAATATACCCTTAATGAGCCCTTTGTGTCCCATGTGTCTACTAAGCAACACTGGGATTTGCTCTGGTCCTGGTCAGGCTCTACATTTTCTTCCATGTGAATGGACAGTTTTGGCCTGATTCTGTCAGACACAGCTCCTTTTATGGCCACAAGTAGCAAGTTTTACCATACTGCACAGGGCCGTAACTGCTGGTGTCACACAAAGTGCAGGGCTCTGTGGGTGGCACTGTCGCTGCTCCACAACCTGTCCTTCTGGCTAGCAGGGTGCCTGGAACATCACCCTGTTAGACAGGATCATGGGTGCAGTGCTGCTGGAGTTTCTTTAGATGCTCCAAACATGCACCCTGCAGCCTGTACAGCCGATCGGAGCTTCCTCAGGACGCTCCAGTCACAGCTTCACTAACCGGAGTATTTGTGTTCTGTGATGGCACTGATACTGCGCTTACTCAGAAGTGATTTTATGCATTTCTTGTATATCTGGGGATCTTGGCCGGATCTCTTTTTGCATGAAATGGACATTTTGAATGGGAACTACACGGCGACCAGCAACTGTTTGTGGGAGTGTCAAGGGAGTGTTGTGAGCATGTAGCAATACTGCTGTGCTATTCTGAGGAGTGTACAGAGGAGGGAAACCTATTTCTTATGGATAACTTACACCCTGCATGGGTTAGGTGTAAGTGTCGATACTAATGATGATGGTTGCCACTGTGGATGGAAAAACAGTGGCTGATGAGGCTTTCCACTTAAAGCCTTACATAATTATCATTGCATTATCCCTATGGAAACTCACATTGGCATAAAATAGTAAATCTCTCTACCTTGGCTTCATGCAAAAAAAGCCATTTTGGATCCACCTCAGAATCAGCTCCTTTACCTGGATTACGGATTAGCATACTGGGCAAAACTTCCCAGCATTTAAACCCATTAAATCCTGTCCGATGTGTGCTTACAGGCAGGCAATTACTTTAGCCCTATGCACACATAGGAATGGTGGTTGCACGTTGTTGTAGACTCCAGAGAAATAGCCAAGTAATTCAGCATTCAGTAGAAGACTGCAGTGTACACAGATATGAGCACTTATGTATCCTGTCTGATTTGGGATTACCAGGATCCTACTGTGTACTCGAGTTGTATGCAATTGCACCCCAAAACACAAGCACAAATTGTACATCTGCATAGGTGCATATACAGTACATGTGCCTGCTTTTCTGGGAATGCACATAGCAATTGTATGCAATTCTCATAGTACTCACTCTACATCAGGCTCACTGTCTCTCAGAAGATCCAGATTACCTGTCATGGTAAAGAACAAAAATAAAAGTTTGCTACACCTCTAGCTGGTGTTATAAAGCCTGTTAAGAGGTGGACGCAAAGGCTGTCTGTGCTGCATCTTATTACGCAGCTGATCTGAGAAGTTATGCAAATGCCCATAGTTTGCTGATATATCACAGGATTAACTCAGCTCCAATGCTTAAATTATTAGGATTTAAATCCTTTGAATTACGTGTGTGTAAATGTAAGTGTGTGTGTGTGTGTAAATGTAAGTGTGTGTGTGTGTGTGTAAATGTATATAAGTGTGTGTGTGTGTGTGTAAATGTAAGTAAGTGTGTGTGCATGTGTGTAAATGTAAGTAAATAAGTGTGTGTGTTTGTATGACTTTATTCTGCTCATAATCAATTATATAGTTTGTCATAAAATTCATATATAAAGTGGAAAATGCATTATCTTGACCCAGAACTAGCTTTGGACATGGAATCAACTTACTTAGCAGCAAACGTAATTTTCAGACACTGATTGTAATGATCTACTTTGTAATCATAGTTTTTATTTCTATGAATTTTGATCTGGGTGTTTGGTATATTTGCTAATAATATGCTAAATCCAGTGAACTGCCCATATACAGTATAGGTGGATTCAGTCATTACTACTAGTTGCTCAAATGGAAACTTTCTATTGAGGGTTGTTGTCAACATAGTAGTATCCACACTTGTCATTACAGAACTAGGTATACCATAACGATCATAATGCTGTCCATTGAATCTCCCTCAATAAATCTTTTATTGAAGTATGTGGCTGATATATAACTTTATTTTGATTGTACATAAGACATCTGTAATTGTTGCTGCTGTGCACGAATGGAAGTAGAAGCACATATCACCTATATGCAGAGATGTATGCATCACTGGCGGTCCAGCCTTATTTGTACACTTGGTTTTATAACTATCATTATTGTCAGTGTGCGCTTAAGTTGTACCATACCTGTCCCTTAGGCAAAGGAGTCATCTTTTTTTAAAATGTCTGTACTGTAACCATACACACAACTCTGCATAGTCGCAATTCTGTAAACATACCCTCTGTGAACTTAGCCTATGTGAACTGAAAATGCCAGATTACAACCCAGTTACACCACTTCAGTAAAATGTGAAGATGTGTTCAGTTACACCCCTTCAGTCACACGTGGAGATGCCTTCACTTACACCTTTTCAGTTACATATAGATATGCATTCAGTTACGGGATTGGTATGAGTTCAAATACCAACAGCGGCAGTCCGACATGGATGAAATTCCTGACTGCACTAAGTATAAACTAACCTAATCACCCCCCCCTTAACCCTAACCCTCCCTTAGGGGTTCCTAACCCTAACCTCTCCCCCCAGTGCCTAACTGTAATCCCCCCTCTAAGTGTCTAAACCTAACCCCCCCTTCCCCGCTGCCTAAACCTAAGTCTCTCGGGGAGGTGCCTAACCCTAACCTCCCCCCCGGGGGTGCCTAACCCTAATCCCCCCTTCCACTAGCCTAAACCTAACCCTCCCGGGGGTGCCTAACCCTAAGTCCCCCCCCCAGGAGCCCCTAACCTAATCCTCTACCCCCCGAAGCTGTCCGTGCCCGGCTTCCCTTCGATCGGGATACCAGGCGCCGGGCTCCCAGCATAGGTAAAATGACAGGTGTTGAGATTTTGATGCCTGTCATTTACCCCTTGCTGGGATTAGACAGTCGGGAACCCAGCGGTCGGGATTCCCTCTGTCGGCTTCCCGACTGCTTCCCTTCAGTAACATCCCTTCAGTCACATATAGCAGCTCTCCTGTCCTCTTGCCTAAGGGGGGCTGCCGCTGCTGCTAGCCTGGGTCCCGGTGCCTGCTCAATGATTCTGGCAGGCGTTGGGACTGGTGCATGCGCATGTGCGGCAGTGGCACCACGCAACCAATGCAGCCCCGAGAAACCTGTTAGGGCTGCCCGAAAGGCAGAGCAGCGGCTTCCACTTAAAGCAACACACTGCTGATTGCAGCCCAGACTGGCAGTCCCTGGGGGAGGAGACACCTCCCCCTGGGGCTGCCTGTCTTCAGCGTGACTGGCAGGTGACACTTCCAATGGGAAACCACCTCCAGTCACAGTGTAGCCAGTACAATCATGAACTGCAGTAGCTCACTGAAGTGGCTGATTTTATTTGGGTCTGCAGCCTCACAGCCCCTAGGTAAGATCCGACACTGGTCACATGTGGAGATGCATTCAGATACACCCCTTCAGTCACATGTAGTGATGCGTTTAGTTACACTCCTTCAGTCACATGTAGTGATGCATTCAGTTACACCCCTTCAATCACATCTAGTGATGCATTCAGTTACACCGCTTCAGTCACATGTAGAGATGCATTCAGTTACACCCCTTCAGTCACATGCAGAGATGTGTTCAGTAACACCCCTTCAGTCACATGTAGAGATGCATTCAGTTACACCCATTCAGTCACATGTAGAGATGCATTCAGTTACACCCCTTCAGTCACATATAGCTATGCATTCAGTTACACCCCTTCAGTCACATGTAGAGATGCATTCAGTTACACCCATTCAGTCACATGTAGAAATGCATTCAGTTACACCCCTTCAGTCACATGTAGAGATGCATTCATTTACACCCATTCAGTCACATGTAGAAATGCATTCAATTACACCACTTTAGTCACATGTAGAAATGCGTTTAGTTACACCCCTTCAGTCACATACAGATATGTAATCATTACACCCCTTCAGTCACATGTAGAGATGCTTTCAGTTACACCCTTTCAGTCACATGTAGAGATGCTTTCAGTTACACCCCTTCAGTCACATGTAGAGATGCTTTCAGTTACACCCTTTCAGTCACATGTAGAGATGCTTTCAGTTACACCCTTTCAGTCACATGTAGAGATGCTTTCAGTTACACCCCTTCAGTCACATGTAGAGATGTGTTCAATAACACCTCTTCAGTCACATGTAGAGATGCGTTTAGTTACACCCCTTCAGTCACATATAGATATGTAATCATTACACCCCTTCAGTCACATGTAGAGATGTGTTCAATAACACCTCTTCAGTCACATGTAGAGATGTGTTCAATAACACCTCTTCAGTCACATGTAGAGATGCGTTTAGTTACACCCCTTCAGTCACATATAGATATGTAATCATTACACCCCTTCAGTCACATGTAGAGACGTGTTCAATAACACCTCTTCAGTCACATATAGATATGCATTCAGTTACACCCCTTCAGTCACATGTAGAGATGCGTTTAGTTACACCCCTTCAGTCACATATAGATATGTAATCATTACACCCCTTCAGTCACATGTAGAGATGTGTTCAATAACACCTCTTAAGTCACATATAGATATGCATTCAGTTACACCCCTTCAGTTAAACCTGTTAGGGCTGCCCGAAAGGCAGAGCAGCGGCTTCCACTTAAAGCAACACACTGCTGATTGCAGCCCCGGCTGGCAGTCCCTGGGGGAGGAGACACCTCCCCCTGGGGCTGCCTGTCTTCAGCGTGACTGGCAGGTGACACTTCCAATGGGAAACCACCTCCAGTCACAGTGTAGCCAGTACAATCACGAACTGCAGTAGCTCACTGAAGTGGCTGATTTTATTTAGGGTCTGCAGCCTCACAGCCCCTAGGTAAGATCCGACACTGGTCACATGTGGAGATGCATTCAGATACACACCTTCAGTCACATGTAGTGATGCGTTTAGTTACACTCCTTCAGTCACATGTAGTGATGCATTCAGTTACACCCCTTCAATCACATCTAGTGATGCATTCAGTTACACCGCTTCAGTCACATGTAGAGATGCATTCAGTTACACCCCTTCAGTCACATATAGATATGTAATCATTACACCCCTTCAGTCACATGTAGAGATGTGTTCAATAACACCTCTTCAGTCACATGTAGAGATGTGTTCAATAACACCTCTTCAGTCACATGTAGAGATGCGTTTAGTTACACCCCTTCAGTCACATATAGATATGTAATCATTACACCCCTTCAGTCACATGTAGAGACGTGTTCAATAACACCTCTTCAGTCACATATAGATATGCATTCAGTTACACCCCTTCAGTCACATGTAGAGATGCGTTTAGTTACACCCCTTCAGTCACATATAGATATGTAATCATTACACCCCTTCAGTCACATGTAGAGACGTGTTCAATAACACCTCTTCAGTCACATATAGATATGCATTCAGTTACACCCCTTCAGTCACATGTAGAGATGCATTCAGTTACACCCCTTCAGTTAAACCTGTTAGAGCTGCCCGAAAGGCAGAGCAGCGGCTTCCACTTAAAGCAACACACTGCTGATTGCAGCCCAGACTGGCAGTCCCTGGGGGAGGAGACACCTCCCCCTGGGGCTGCCTGTCTTCAGCGTGACTGGCAGGTGACACTTCCAATGGGAAACCACCTCCAGTCACAGTGTAGCCAGTACAATCACGAACTGCAGTAGCTCACTGAAGTGGCTGATTTTATTTAGGGTCTGCAGCCTCACAGCCCCTAGGTAAGATCCGACACTGGTCACATGTGGAGATGCATTCAGATACACCCCTTCAGTCACATGTAGTGATGCGTTTAGTTACACTCCTTCAGTCACATGTAGTGATGCATTCAGTTACACCCCTTCAATCACATCTAGTGATGCATTCAGTTACACCGCTTCAGTCACATGTAGAGATGCATTCAGTTACACCCCTTCAGTCACATGCAGAGATGTGTTCAGTAACACCCCTTTAGTCACATGTAGAGATGCATTCAGTTACACCCATTCAGTCACATGTAGAGATGCATTCAGTTACACCCCTTCAGTCACATATAGCTATGCATTCAGTTACACCCCTTCAGTCACATGTAGAGATGCATTCAGTTACACCCATTCAGTCACATGTAGAAATGATTTCTGTTACACCCCTTCAGTCACATGTAGAGATGCATTCATTTACACCCATTCAGTCACATGTAGAAATGCATTCATTTACACCACTTTAGTCACATGTAGAAATGTGTTTAGTTACACCCCTTCAGTCACATACAGATATGTAATCATTACACCCCTTCAGTCACATGTAGAGATGCTTTCAGTTACACCCCTTCAGTCACATGTAGAGATGCTTTCAGTTACACCCTTTCAGTCACATGTAGAGATGCTTTCAGTTACACCCCTTCAGTCACATGTAGAGATGCATTCATTTACACCACTTTAGTCACATGTAGAAATGTGTTTAGTTACACCCCTTCAGTCACATACAGATATGTAATCATTACACCCCTTCAGTCACATGTAGAGATGCTTTCAGTTACACCCTTTCAGTCACATGTAGAGATGCTTTCAGTTACACCCATTCAGTCACATGTAGAGATGCATTCATTTACACCACTTTAGTCACATGTAGAAATGTGTTTAGTTACACCCCTTCAGTCACATACAGATATGTAATCATTACACCCCTTCAGTCACATGTAGAGATGCTTTCAGTTACACCCTTTCAGTCACATGTAGAGATGCTTTCAGTTACACCCCTTCAGTCACATGTAGAGATGTGTTCAATAACACCTCTTTAGTCACATGTTGAGATGCGTTTAGTTACACCCCTTCAGTCACATATAGATATGTAATCATTACACCCCTTCAGTCACATGTAGAGATGTGTTCAATAACACCTCTTCAGTCACATATAGATATGCATTCAGTTACACCCCTTCAGTCACATGTAGAGATGCGTTTAGTTACACCACTTCAGTCACATATAGATATGTAATCATTACACCCCTTCAGTCACATGCAGAGACGTGTTCAATAACACCTCTTCAGTCACATATAGATATGCATTCAGTTACACCCCTTCAGTTAAATCTGTAGATACATAAACTCCCTAACGACCTATGACTCACCGTCACTTATGTACATGACATAACCACAATGTACCTTATATACTTTAAAATGGAGACCATAATTGCGATTAATAAATTGCAACATTTAGGGAAAGGGGGGGAGGGAAGCACGGTGACAATGAAGAAAAGCTGATAAAAACTAGACATGAGCAGTTTGGATTTACTCAGTTACAGTATGTTTGGATAACCAGCTCTCACGTGTTTTGGATAGTCAATAAGAGTCAATAAGTCAATAATAGTCAATAAGATAAATCCGAACTTGCGCTAATTTAGTGAAAAAAAATTAGTCAAAACCAAACCCTTATTTCTAATAAAAACAACAATAAGACAATATCTAAACAAACCAACATATCCGCTGGTGAACCACCCTCCCTTCGAACCAGTTATGCTAGACCCACAAGGATGAGTGGTGCAAGTACCAATCCCTGATACTTTAACAAACACACCAAACAATACATCTACCCAGCAACAGAGATTTAACCCCAACATGACTACCGCCGCTGGAAAGAGAAATATATGTTAATGTCCTCTTTATCTGATTTAATAACTTTGATTGCCCTTCAGTTACACCCCTTCAGTTGAAAATGAAGATGTGGTTACACAACTTCAGCCACAAATGGAGATGCTTCAGTTTGTGTACGACCATATATTGCCTCAAGTTGATTCAGGAGCAAGGTTAGGTAATCCCTGTAGCATGTAAGTTAGAAGTACATACAAAAACCAATACTAAAGCAGCCATTAATAATTTAATTTCTGTCCAGCTATCGGCGGTGTGGTATGTTTGGAATGAGGAGAGACAATGCAATGTAGGGACGTTAAACATGAACTAGCAATTATAAAAATCTTAGCAGCTTGCTTCTGGCAATCATACTGTCCTTTGCCATACGTATGAATGAAATGTGCTACTTATTTTGGTTCTAGACCAGGCCTTTTATTTTGTACTAAATAGACACTTGTTTTAAATGTGGGGTAATGGTATGAAAGCCTTCCTGCATCCTTATTCTTCATTATTTTTGTTGCCAAATGGAAAGTGATTGTACTGTATGGTCACAACTGTATCCATGACCATCTAGGGCTTGTTGCTACATCCTTACACTATCCCCGTGTAGATACCAATCTGTTCCAACTTTGATTATATGTGAGGCAATAAGACAAATATGTGGAGAAGAATTTTGCAGTGTTTTCAGATACGTAACACTACAAGGGTCAGTCAAAGGCAGCAGTTATTTTACCAAAATCTTAGGGCGTGATTCAGTACTGAATGGAATTGCAAAGCTGGACTCAAGCATCTTTGTAATTCAGTCCTTGCAGCTATGATTATGAAGCAGGAGGCATTACGTCTCCTGCTGCATTACTTATCCGAGCTGCGTGGGACAATGCAGCATCGGATAATCTGCGGGAACATTGGCTGGCTAAGTGACCCATGGGGTCACACAAGCCGCCCACTGCAGATGAGAGAAAGAGGTCAGGAAATCACCATTAGCCGCCGGAGATGCTGGCCTTTTCTCTCCCCCATAATGGCACCGCCCCTTCCCGCCCACAAGTGGCAGCAGACTGTCAATCACTGACAGTCTGCTGCTGATCTGCGTGCGATCACGTAGGACCTGTACTGCACATGCGCAGTACAAGTCGTGCGCCTGCACAGATTCCCACCCTTCGGGAATCTGCGTTCAGCAGTGCGCTAGTATGCACTGCTGAATAAGGGCCTTAGGCCCTGAATCGCTCTGAATCAGGGCGGGCCGGGTTTTTTTTTCTCCGACCTCCAGGCTGCTCGCTAAGCTGTGGGTGACCACCCACAGCTTTAGCGGGATGCCTGGCGATGGTCGCGATTATCGCGACCATCGGGCTTGTGACGAGAGCCTTGTGGTAGGGTCTCATCCACTGCAAGCCCCAGTGAACTTCCTGCTCTAATAGAGCAGGAAGTTCACTATTGACATCACTGGTGATGTCGGTAGGGCCGCCCACAAACGGCAAGCATTCCCTCAGGAATGCCTCCGTTTGTCCAGCCACCCCCCCTGCATGCCTACAAAACGGGGCAAGCGGTCAATCACAATCGACAGCCACCCCGTCTTGTAGTGAGTCCCGAAGTGAGTGAAAATTCACTTGCTACAGGGCTCGCACAAGCGTAGTGCGCACGCCACGTGTGCGCACTATCCGGCCATCGACCCGCTTGCGAGCGCTATGTGCTCGCGAGCGGGTCTGAATCAGGCCCTTAGTGCGGTAAAATACCTATAATGACTGAAGAGGCAAGGTCATGAAGATCAGTGTGGCAAAATTGTTTACATGAACAAGAAAAAGTCCCATATTTAAAACAAGTTCTCACACAGCCTGAGATGTTTCCCTCATTCTGGATTTAAGCCAGATTTCCCTGGAAAATGTAAACTTCCCAGATATAGCTCAGTTCTTTTTTGTGTTTCTAATGAGTAATCCCTGCTGTGATTGTCAGGTGCCTCCAACACTTTCTTTATCAGCGTGCTTATTGATCAAGATCTGAGGACGCCTCATTTGCAAATCACATAGGGAGCTTTGGATTTTTTAAATTAATTTAAATTAATATTTAAACACCTTCAAAAGAAAATGATAACAATGATTAAGCCATACTGACATCCATTTACTTTATCATTTATTATCAGTTATTCATATTATTAAAGTTTAAACACTCAAAAGTCATAGTAAAACAATCTTTAGTGACCCGCATAGAGGACTGTAACCTTTTTTATTTACATAATAACAAATTAGATCTCAAGATATAAATATTTTAATATAATTTTTAGATCCTGAATCTCTGTTTTGGAGCTGGAGGTGTTTCAATTTACGTTGCCCTCAATATCCATGTGATTTTCCTGGTCTAATGGGAGGATTTACTAAGTATACTCTTCTATCTCTCAGATCTTGTCACCTCAGAGGAGAGTGGGGGTTTCTATTGCTTATTGTGATGTAAGACTTTGATGATGGACACCAGGTGCATAAAAAATATTCAGGTCCTAGATACTTGCACCATTGTAATGAAAAGAGATAGGTTTTTATCAGTTTAGCTTGCAGGAGAAAACTTATTGAAATTATAGATCTGACAGGTCCCCTTTATGCTTATTACAAAAATATTTCCTTTTCAATTTGTTATATGTATTACGATTTTTTTTTTAATGCACTTTACTCTCCATACTGGGCTATCATTTATGTGCAGTAGATTTATGTGGTGCTAATCACTCATAGTAACCACTGAGAATGCCCATTGTACAGAACACACATGTGAAGACTGTCTTCTTTAAGTGCTTCCTCAAATGGGAAAAATATTGAGGCATACGACCTTCCTTAAGGTCAGAAATAGATGAACTATAAAATATTATAACTTTAATCTTTCTTCCTAAATCTGGGAATGTACTTACAAATCTGCCATAATTCTTTCAAACAGCTAAGCACGGTAAACTATGGAGAACATATTTTATATGAAAAAAGGATCAATATGGAAAGAAAAATCACAGTGGATGTAATTGAAGTCATACATTTTACCCAACTTCTGCTCTACTACCAATTACTGCTATTTATCAAAGAGAAGATAACATAAAACCTGGCAGCATAAAAACAAATTTTACTAGGTCTGAAAAAATACTGGAATATCATCAGAAAGGGAAGAAAAAAAGGACACAAATAATAAATAATTCAATATTCCTGAGGAAAGCTCTAGCGGAAGAGGCCTGAGCAGATTCAAACATCAGACATAAGGCTGACAAGAGGTATATCGATTTAGACAATTCTATCATTATTATTCTAGCCTAAGTCCTTCAGGAAAGTTGCTCCTTTGGCCCTGTTTTTATTGCAGAATCTACAAACCTTCCTCTTACACCTCATGCGTTTGAACTTCCAGTCATTTCTGGGATTCTCTGTAAATTTTATGTTTAAAATAATAAACAAAACCTGCTCCACTTTATGTCCTACTACCCCATATAGTCAGTGACTGAAACCTTGTACACAGGTAGCTGGGGGAAAATGGTTATAAAAGCCCTTGCTTTCATTTTGTACTATAAAATGACAGGTGGAATATACTTGGTACAAGTTACAGAAGCCACTTCTCCATGAATGTCCCAGGTGTGCAGGAATAAGCCCAGTATTATACTAGAAATTCCAACTTTGGGGCTCATCTATCATATGGTGCTCAAGTCAATCAGATCCCAACTGTCATTTTTCAAACAAATGACAGTTGGTAGCTGATTGGCTGGAGCACCATTACCATACGCAACAAGTGATAAAACTCATTGATAAATGATAAATGGACCCCTTTGCCTCTTAATCAGAGAATCACTTACTTTGTATTTATGCACATACATAATTCCCAACATTCTAATGTTTGGAATCAGGACAGGCCACATCATGATGGGTGCATTGTTTTGCAACACAATGGGACATGCATAGTATCTCTGAAGTGCTAGTGCTAGGATTTAGTCCTTCAAATCCCTTTCCCTCGCTTCAAAACACCCTTACACTGCCACAGAGCAGACCTGTACAGAGCAGCGCTGAGCTGGTTAAAACATCCAACATTTCCAGCAGTCTGAGCAAATGTCTAGTTGGAGACTGTCCTGTCTACAGTGGAACAGTTGGTTAGTATACAATAGAATGTATGTAGGGAATAGTGTTGCTCCATCCTGCCATAGAAATGTATATAAATTGCAGTAATGTATACTGCAGAAGGTAATCTGTGCAAGTTCCTGTGATGTGCTAGGAACAGCACTACAACAATTTGATTATTTTTTAATTAGTCAATCTGTTCTAGAAGGGGGATTCCAGGTACCTGCAACCCCCCTCGAGCTTGCCTGCGGTGTGTAGGTTCAGTAATACAGACAATTGATGCTAACAGCTGGTATCTGTAGTGATAGCAGTACAACCCCACATTACAGCTTTACTTTCTGACCATTAACAACAAAACAAGGGATATGAAAAGGAAATATCTATCTCATAAGCTTTAAAGTGCATGTGTATGTGGGTGTATAAAATATTTGAAAAAATAATTTATTGTTTAAACTAAATGGCATTGATACTGTATGCATTAAAGAGATATTATGGTGCATATTTTTCACTATGCAATGATTTAATCACTACTGAAACATGCTCTTTACTGTACTGCACCTATCATTAGGTGTCTATTCATGGCGATGTCAATTTTCACCTACTTTAGTAGAAATTAAGGGCTAATGATTAGCCCTTAATTTCTACTAAAGTAGGTGAAAAATAACATTTTTGAAGCTTGACAGGGGGAACCTTCGCCATCTTCAGATGGCGCTGATTTCTGGATCCCCGCTCCTCCCTATATGAAGGAGGTGCAGAGTTGCACTGTCCTTCTTTGGCTCCTCCCACCAGACACCAGGTTCTTTGTGCACTTTCATGAACCCAAGTTCATGCATGTGCACTAGCACTGCCGAGGCAGACTTGTCAGTGTGAATTTTCACTACTACAGAAGTAACGATGATAGGGAATGCGGGGGTAGCTGATATTCGGATGTGGGATTGCTCCAGTCATGGGCTTAACTACCATAAGTGCAAGGGTTGCAACTGCGATGGGGACCAAAGCTAAGGGGGACCCATCATCAGTGACAGAGTTACATGTGTTATATACATTTTGCACAATTGGAGGTACATAGGGGCCCTTACAAACTCTTGCTAGGTGTCCAAAAAAATACCTAGTTACACCCCTGGCTCCAGTGTTTTACTATCCGCCCCTGCTACTCGCAGTGAGTTGGATACTTAGATACTTAATTATCGGGGCTACCCGACTCACAAGAATGAATAGCCCCTACAGTAAGTACCAGATTCAACACTTGCCAAATTCAGTACCCACAATTCAATTCACTCCTACACACACACACGCACTGAAAAGCTTTATATGAGATTATTAAAAATCTAGTATGTAGTATTTAGATTTGGAGCTCCATAGACAGAGCTCATCTACATTTGAATTAGTTTGTATCTGTGCAACTTAATCTAATCATTAATTTCCAAGTGTACTGAATTTGTTAGCAGGCCGTAAATAATTAATAAAACTAAATAATAATTCTATGGTTTTCCTTTACACATAAAAACAGAATGGAAACAAAATGCCATTAGTGTTATCTTATTCTCCTCTAATGTGCTTAGGATGTATTTTTTTGGCAATATCCTGTACTGTAAGCAGTAAGTATAACACAAGTTAAAGGATAGAGAGTGTCTGAGCTCACATCTGAAGTGATACAAAACACAACAGGAGGATAAGGTTGACCTCTGAGTATGAGGTCTTTCCTGAAGAATGTTTGCATGTGTTTTAATGTGTTTTCCTTATAATGAATGCATATGATTTATAATAAATGCATGTTTCATTTTACATTTATCTTTTTAATGTTAAGTGGGGTGAGCTTGTAAAGGGGATTGACAGCCATTATTCATTTCAGTTATTTACTCCAGTTGGTTATTTAGATAGCACAGACGTCTATAAATGGATTCTAGTCTAATGCTCACATATTGGATGTTTTTTTTCAAATGCATGTTTTAAAAGGATTTCTCTTCATCTTGACAGTGTCCTATCCTGGTGACATTATGAAACTTTAAAATTATCATATATACAGCTATTATTTCTATCAGACATATTTTGTAATGAAGTAAGGGTTAATACTGTAATTTGATAATATGCAATCATTTTATTTATCTAAAAAAAATTAATTAATTTAATATATCTAGTACATTCTATAAAATGTTATCTACAAACTGACTGGTTGCTATAGACAAATTCTCCACCTGGCCTCTATACAAGGTTTGATACATTTCCCCCTATTAGGTTATTTCCTTGCTTCATACATTGCAAAGCTTAGTATAATGTGTTCTGTCCTGTGAGTCTCTCATGGAGTGTCAGACTATCTCTTCCTTTCAGCATGGTGGACAGTCAGTTGCATTTTCACTTTACTATGGTGGACATTCCATTCCTTTCTCTGTTACTATAGTAACACAGAAACGGTTATTATTACACTTTATGTATATAGTGTTATGCAATCTGGCAACTTTATTCAAGCTCATCAGTCTCTGCACTAGTGCAGCTCAAAATCTAATTTTCAAACCACAGGCACAGACGCATACCTACCAGCATCAGTTTAGTCAGAGCCACTTAACCTACCAGTATGTCTTTGGACTATGGTTGGAAATGAAGTCCCCAGGGGAAATGCATGAAAATAAGAAATATAAAAGCATTACCTAGGCAGCAATCAGAGCTGGAAATGAACCTAAGGCTCCATCAATATGAGACATCAACAGGGGCAAGTGCAGGACTCATAGAGGGGTGTACTTGTAAGTATGTATGTATGTATGTATGTATGTATGTATATATATATATATATATATATATATTCACTTGTGTGTATATATATATATATATATATATATATAAATATATATATACACAAGTGAATATATATATATATATATATATATATATAAAACACACATATCTGTATTGAATACACGTATTTCCTCATACACTTATCCATACACCATGTAGCACTGCAGGCTTGCTGGGTGTAATACACCTCGCCTGGACGCAACATGGTGTATTCAGCAGCAGCAGCAAAATGTACTGAGACACGTGACAGTGTAATTCTACTTTCCGTCCACCAGATGTCACCTTTCCTAAACTGCATGGCGCATTTGTCAAATAGCCAATGTAGTAAAATGACACTGTACCAGGCTGCTGTAGGTTTTAAAACACTACTTTTTTGTTTCCTTTTCTAATGTTCTCCAATAAATTTACTACTGTAGTCTTGGTTGTGCATATTATAATTACTACTTATTTTTAATTACTTATTTTATTATGTACTCTGTACAGTGTCTAAATAAATTAACTGTGTGTGCGACAACTTCTACATTTATCTGCAACATCTGACAAGGCAATGTGCAACAATTTCTGAGTGATAGCATAGTCCTTATAGTATGTACATTCTCCATAAAAATTAACTGGACAATTTACATAACTACTGTACTGTATGTGCGACAATTACTGAATTGTGGACACTCTCCATAGGAAAGAATGGGGATGCGCTGATCATTCAGTTTGCAGGCAGCTGCCTTGCTATGACCAATCAGCGTGGCCCCATTCATTCCTATGGAGAGTGAACCCAAGTTGCCTCTTAGTTGCGGTGGCCCCATTCATTCCTATGGAGAGTAAACCCAAGATACCTCTTAGTTGCAGTGGGGTACCAAAAGAGACAAGTTGCGGCATCCAATGTGTTATTATTTTTTTTCCAAGACCCTGTTTAATACCTACAGGGACCAAAGAGGACCTTATCCGGCATGGATTGAGGGGCAGATGCATCAAGCTCTGGAAAGTGATAAGTTGGGGAGTGATAAACTACCAACCAATCAGCTATGTCCTAACTGTCATTTTTCAAAAACAGCCTGTAACATGACAGTTAGGAGCTGAGAGCTGAGTGGCTGGTAGTTTATCACTTTCCAATTTATCACTTTCAAGAGCTTAGTACATCTCCCCCTCAGAGCAATAAAGGAGTGTACACGGGTGTCTGAGGGAGTCTTTATTTAATAAACATTATTTTCTCTGCAGTGTGTGTGTACTGTCCTTTGTTTCATTTTTTTTACAGGTGCACTTCAGGTACCAGCGGGCCTTTGATGCCCAGGCCTGCTGGTACTTTTGGTTCGACAAGTGCTATCCTGCCCTGGCAGGCTTGCTGGGACCAGTAGTTCACCTGCAAAAAAGCAATATTACTATTATAAAAATAACAGTACATCCATGCCCACCGCCACTACTTCATGTTTTCATATGTAACTGATAAAGAGATGTAGAGTTGTTTCCCTGATGTAAAAAAATAAAAAGTGAATAATACCAAAGGACGGAATACGTCTTATAGCCACTGCAATTATTTTAATCAGTTTGCATATTGTAAAAAGGGGAGGAAATATTGCTCCACAAGGCATCTGCATGCAACTCTACATCTTTAGATTTCAATGTGTTAATTGCAAGCAGATAGGACGTGCCATACAAAATTAACAGTCTGGCAAAGACATCAGAGGTAAACACACAAAACGGGAGCTGCTAAGGGGTCAGGAGAGCAAGTCAATTTTGAGGAAGGATAAAAGAACTGTCATGTATATGATTGCTTATGAAAGAGAAGAGGGCAATCCTGCCTTGTTATCATCAGTTAATTAGGCACTACAGTCAGGGATGCACACACTGCAACATTTGCCATGGTAATCAAATGTATTATTCAAATGGCAGACAAAACAAAAGCATTTGCAATTGTGACACGGCAGAAAACAATCTTCCCAATACTAAATTGCTGAATTATCTTCACATAAAACAAACATAGAAAATAAATTGTATTGGTAATTAATGAATGCCTAAAGTTCATCCTATGAACATCTTTTATGCAACTTACAATAAGCACTACATTCTGTCAGAGGACATGCCAAATAGGAACTCAAAAGTTAAGAAGAGCACATGATTATTACAGGTGACGTACTGTATATTTTTCTTTATTGATGGGAACGTTATGGTAGACATAGGATGATAGAAAAAGCCTCCAAAATCACATACAAACAGAACCAAAGAAAAGCATGGGTTGAGATTGAATTCCAAATAGAGAAAGATTTGTATTCACATGATAAAATGCCAAAGGAATAATAAACTATTACGTTTAAATACTTAGATATTGAACCATGAAGTTAAACACATTGGACCTCATTCAGAGTCTCAAGCTAGATGCGATCGCTCACCCCCAGCGTATGCAAATTTGTCAAAGTGACGCTACGGGAAGCGATCGCTTGCCAAGGCATAAGCATGCCCACCATGTCTTTTTGAGCGGCCAGCGTACGCTCAATCACACAGGCAGAGCCGCCCACCTGCACACGTCATCTCCAGGAAGTGTATTAAAACATTGGTACAACGAGGACAATTGGAATCGATCGCAGCGCTTGTGGTTGCCTTACCCTACCTCAAGCACTGCGAGGACTTCAGTGTAAAAAACAGGCATGTGACATGTACTATGATGCTGCGTGTTAATTATGCACGCCTCTAAAATGGCGTTGAAACACTCAGGCATGCCTGCGTTCGCACCTCCACACCCTCGTTATTAGTGTCCTGCCCCTGTTACCACCCACAAACGGCCTCTCCTTTCACTCATTTTACTGGGCTGTCTTTGCTGGGCGAGCGAGCGGCCTGCGATCACACAGAGTAGTTCGCACATGCACGTACGCAAACCATCGGGACGCTTGCGAGCGCACAGCGCTAGCGAGAGACTGAATGAGGTTCATTGTTCACTGTTAACCTTAATTTCCACAGCAGCCCAGTTAAATAATACTGTATTACCTGTGCCTTCCATTACAGACAGCGTAAGCTCCTCCTAAAGCTTGAGGACAGTGGGCCTGATTCAGAGCCGGACGCTCTGACCAGAGCGCTCGCTCTGAATCAGGGCCCTCCTACCTAAAAATGGAGCAGCCTACTGGCCGCTCGCATAGCTGTGGTTGACCACCCACAGCTTATGCGAGCGTCCAAAAAGATGGTCGCGATGGTCATGACCATCGCAACCATTGGGCTTGCGACGAGACCCTGCAGTAGGGTCTCGCTGCCGCAAGCCCAGGAGTGCTTTTGGCTCTACTGATACTTGTAGTTCTCCAAGTACCAGCATGCTGATACTTGTGGTTCTCCAATTACCAGCATGTGGGGGAGGCTTGCTGGGAACTGTAGTTCAACAGCAAAAGAAAATATTTTAAATTTAATAGCACCACACTTTACATAATCAACCTGGCACCCACTGCCTGGGATGACGAAGATATCCCCGGGCTATCAGCCTGGGCCTGGGATGCCCTGGAGCGGGGGACCCCTTTATTGGGGGGGTCCCCAACTCACCAGGAATCCCTGGCCTGGGCTGACTAGCGGTCAGGGGTGATGCTGCGGCTGGGGGGCCTGGTGAAAGGGCTCCCCTGGCTGTGGTATCACCACCCTGCTAGAAAGGGTCTGGTGCTGGTTCTGGGAAATACAGGGGGGCCCTATGCATTTTTTCCCCCTGTATTTCCAGAACCAGGACTGGTTGCGCTAAATATGGGAGACTCCTATGTCATTTGTCCCCCATATTTTGGCAACCAGGACTGGTTCTGAAAAGCCTGGTGCTGGTTGTGGGACCCCTACATCGTTTGTCCCCTGTATTTAGCACAACCAGTACTGTGGCTCCATAGCCCGGGGCTGGTTGTTTTTTTGGGGAGGGGGGTCATGCCATTTTTTTTTACACTGTTTAATTTTAAACACAGAAGCACAGACGGGTCTCACTGACCCATCCATGCTTCTGTGTTTGTTTTTTTTAAACACAGATGCAGGTATCACAGAATTTTCAGATCCGAGCCTGCATCTGTGTGTGCTACCTCCCCCGGGTCCTAATGCCTGCACCACTGCTGCCCGCACCGCCGCCGCTAACGCCCGCTACCATCCCCAGTTCCCAGCCACAGCTAATGCCCGCTAAACCCAACCCCCTCTGCCCCGCATCCTGTCCGCAGCAAATGCCAGCTTCCAGCCCCCTGCCCCCTGGTCCCGGCCCCCGCTACCATCCACAAACGATGGCCATCTTGCTGCACCCAAGTGAAGCCACTATGACTACACCTGCTGGAGGCTCCTACTGAGGCTGTGCAACAAGTTGAAAAGTCATATCTCTACGATGGCGCATTCTTGACGTAATAGTTTAAAAACTGTAATTTCCAATTTACCTTAACCCCAAAAGCACGTACCCTGGCACAATAGCTACCTAATAAAACAAACCCCAAGTCTGTTTATGCCCTGAAATTTGGCATG
Source organism: Taudactylus pleione (assembly GCA_031769625.1). NCBI lineage: Eukaryota > Metazoa > Chordata > Amphibia > Anura > Myobatrachidae > Taudactylus > Taudactylus pleione. The sequence goes on along the minus strand of JAUIMM010000065.1, from coordinate 23,646,083 downwards.
CAGCATCCGTGCGACAGTTCTACCCGCCCCTACCAACTTTCAACTCGGTACCTCCTATAGCTTTTGAGGAGCATCACCTTAAACACCCTGCCCCCCCCCCCCCCTTCGGAATTCTCCATGGAGAAATATGTTTTTTTAGATGCAGTCTTAATATAAGGGCACAACTGTGCCCTTATATTATACAGTATATGACCCCTTGATGGAAACATGTTGGGTGTGGTTTGCAGGATGCTGGATGTGGTTGCGTCATGTGCCCGGTTCAAGTGAGCAGGGGACCAGAAAGCAGGAAGTGTCTCTGCAGCATAGTGCTGGGAGATCATAGACCCTGTGCTGTCCAGAGGCATCAATGGGAATCAAAAGGCTGATGAGTAGATTTCACAACTGTTTACTACTAACCTTGATGTATATGAGGCGAGCATATATTGTGAGTAAAGTTGCTTTTATGATATACTCATGCTGTGCACCCTACATCTTTTTTTTTTTTGGGGGGGGGGGCAGCTGATAGGAGAACGGCTGCACTGACATCAATATAATGTGGAAATGACAACTTTGGGACTTTGTGCATTTCCTTTTATTATATAATTTATATATATATATATATATGTATATATTTATGTTTATACATTATAAATTATAATGTGCACATATAATTTTTGTTTTTTTCAATCAGAGCCTGATCTAAATTAAATTGGGTAATCACACACGTTTGCATGATGACCTAATTGCAGCTGCGGTACACATGCACGTCACTCCTAACATGTAAGGAACGCATCCCAGCTCCCACTGTACATAAAGTGCTCTTTAGGTATTATATATAAAATTACATTTAAAGCAACCTAGCAGGCTGGCAGACTTCCATTGCATATGTATGTCTTTTGAAATTGTCTAGTACTGAATATATGGCATCTGTGTTTGTCAGAATACATGGTAAAAAGTCAGTCATAGGAGTCGTATAAACTGTAAACCATTAGCAGTCAATATTGATTAAATCTTATGAATTTTCATGCATATTCTTTATTAGTTATGTGTATTGTATGTTAATATTTTATCTTCTGTGTAATTTAATGTTCACAGTATTTCTGT